>JAULKJ010000001.1:4160607-4175882 GCA_032355405.1 Rubia balearica
GTCGCCTTTGTGCTTATGGCTGAGGTTATATTTCAGGTGAAATACCAGTACATGCATTCAGAAGGCGCAGATGTTATACAGCATATGATTGATCATTTTCTTCCTTAGAAGCCTGACAGAATTTTGATGTGAACCAAAGCCCAACATTATGATGTCATTGTAAAACTTTGGCGTAGGTAATGTAACCTTGATATCATTATCTTGTGGCTGGAATTGGATCTCAACTCGTTGAACGCAGTTGACATGTATCCCTTATTACCTTGGCTGCTGCCAGGAAGGTCCAATGATAGAAAAGTTGTCAAGATGCCAATCATTTTTGTACAGCAAATCGTGACAAGCTTTTTATTTACTAATCCATTTTCCCCAGACCAACAGAGAGAACAAAAGTAAAATTTTATGTGTGAAATGTCCAAACTATCCCTCTGAGGTTCATTTGCCACCACCACTAGCCACCACTTGCAACCGCCTCATGCCCTTCTATAGCCTACCAACCAGCGCCAATGAGCGTTCTAAAACGGTGAGAACAAATGATCCACAAAATATTCCACAAGGTTTACAGATGGTGAGAAGGGACGACTTTAGATTTAAAATGGAGACCTATTGTGGTAGCAAAGATGGGGCGACGAAAACATCATGATAAGCGACGGGGAGTGACGATGAAGATGAAAACCTCATGATGTTGAAGATAAGCGATGAGGAAAGGGGTGGAATCAGAAATTTCATTTAGCGTTGACCGTACATAAAAATTTAACTTTGAATCGATCAACAAAATAACAATAATAGATTAATTCATTCAAAGGTGCAAAACATTAGATATCAAAGTCAGCTAGTGCTAAAGAAAATGTAAAATTAATATTTTTAAAATTGACAATGTTTTTATTTTTGTTTGAGTCGTTCTCTCCTCTTTTTAATCATATAAAATGTATCGATTAATAAAATTGTTACAATATTTTCAAGTATAACTTAGATAAATATTAAAAGTAAAGTTGGATAAAATAGAAATTTTATTTCTTAATAGACCTTTTACTAAAAACAAAGAATCCTATCATTATAAACGACTCCCTCCGTTACTCTACTAGTGTCACCATAGATTTAGATGATGATTTTGTGAAGAAAATACGTGGATGAAATTGAATGTAGAAAGTAAAAAAGTATAATGCGTGGATGAAACTGAATGATTTTTGCCAAAAATGGAGTGTGCCAATATAAAATAAACAACCAAAATAGGAAAGTGAGTCAATGATAGATGAACGAATGGAGTACTTTATTTCTCCATTAGTTTATTTCTTGGGGGTGACCACAACCTTTTTTTATTCTTGAAAATAAATAAAACACTAGATGAATATAAAATACCTCTTATAAAAAATATAATAATTAGCAGGGACCAAACACCCCCTGCCCCTTCTCCGCCCATGGATAAGGAGTGACGATGAATATGAGCATCGAAAATTATACTGTGAAATAAAAATTTAATTTTTTTTCAAATTCAGCTGCAGATGGTGGGTAGGTGGCATTAGTTATGCAAATGGGTGTTTCAGCCCAAAATCGATTTTAAAGAAAAAACTTGTGTATAACTTTTAGTCCTACATGAAAAGTTTAAAAGAAATATGTCCAATTTAAATATAAAAATACTTTACTGCCACTTTAATTGAATATAAGAAGGAGAAGACTCCTCACCACACATTGCTCCATGTCCGCTGCCACAAGAGAAAAGTCTGCTTCTATTCCCTTTTCCCTTCAGTAGCCCTTTATTAGTGATGGGGCGTGTTTGTTTGTGTTTATGTCCTGTTTTTGGTCTCTGCTGCATACCGTTAGTCGGGATGCTGCGCCTTTTGTTTTTTTTAGATTTCGGTTTGTTTTTCTTTCAGTTTTCTTTAAGTTCGGATGCTGTAGCTTTTGATTATTGGGCTGCCTCTGATTTTCTCAGTTTCAAAAAGGATTTATTTTAAAATGCATTTTTATTTTTTTTATTACAAACTCCCTCCGTTCCACTAGTATTGGCAAAATACTATTTTCATGGTTTCAATGATCATGTTTGACCATCAATAACTCTAACTACATATACCATTTCCGTATTAAAAATTGATATTTAGGAAATATATGTTACTAAGACGAATTCAACAATATATCACATTATATATTTATTATATGTATATTAATTTATATTATGGTCAAAGTTTGGCAAATTTGACTTTGAAAAAGTAAATATGTCATTACTGATGGGACGAAGGGAGTATTAGATTCGGATTGCTTCTGTTGTCGGAAAATTTTATCGGCTATTCTTTTTCAGATAAAATAATTTGATACAAATTTTTTGAATTCAAATCTATTATCCAAAGACAGTTAGAAGAAATTCAAATCAAATTTGTTTAAACAATAAACTTTTGGTGAGTTTGTATCGGAGGATTCACATTTGTAAATTTTAGATCATTGTGTTTCAAGCCAATTAGATTGATTATTTAGTTTAATTGCCTTTAGACCGTTTTTTCGGTATTCTTTCGGGTTTCAGTTAAAGATAATGTTGCGTACTATAATTGATTCCTATACGGCCACATAAAAACATTTTTGACAAAGAAAATGACTAGCCACGATCTCTTAGTTTAGTGAAAGAATTTGAACGGTTAAATAGAAAGCGACATTGATTTTTAGTGATTTTGTAAACTTTCTCATTAAAAATGATCCAATTGGTTGATGGAGTATTGTTTTTGTGCAAATAGAAATATCCCATTGATTGATGCAATGATCACACGAACTCAGTGGCAGAACCAGAAAAAAAGTTGAGGGGCGGAGGAGGGGTTGGGGCAACATCCACCGGAGGGCAAGGGGGCGGAGGAGGGGTGGGTACTATTCATCAGGGAAGGGTAAACCGAGCCTGGGGGCGACCGCACCGACTCGCATCCCAATTCCGCCACTGCTCGAACTTGAGATATTTGGCCAATCTAATCATCAATTTCAAAGGATGACATAAAAAAGAAAATGATGGAGAAGGAATTCGTTCGTTTATTTGCCATTTCCTTCCTCGGAAGTAAGCGCGCCAGTAGTATCACTGCACGTGTCTTTTGGTACAAAACACCTGGAAAAAGAAAAATATCAACATGAGAAAAAAGACACTGCAAAATATCAACTTCTATCACCTAAACCTCAGTCGGAAAATGAAAAACATCAACGTGAGAAAATTTTAAAAAATACAAATATCAGTCATATCACCTAAATAAACTACAAAATGTCAACTCATATCAAATAAGTCTCATCCGAGGAATTAAAAATATCAACATGAGAGAAAACAAAGGTACAAAGCTCAACAAAAAAAAGTTACCGTATCTCAACAACAAAATTTTAATAGGATTATTCGCCTAAGCTATCCAGCTCAGCAATGGCTTCCTCAAACGTCTACAGAAACCAATAATAATGATAATTTGTATCAGCAATTCCAGAAAAAGCCCATTCATTTTGCAACTAACAACTAAAAATAGAAGAATATACTGTAATGAATTCCACACTGGGAATTTGGATAAAGAAATATCCCTCACATCAGCAATACATAATACACAACTATACTAGAGAATGCAATTAAGCAAGTAGCAAACAAAAAATCCCAGTTGAGCAGGCAACTTCCTGTCAAAAAAAGAGAGATCCCGCTATGACAGTATATCCCTCTTTCCAACACGATAAGGGTGTTATCAGTAGCATTAATCTCGGTTATTTAGCATCGACTATAAGGACTGTAAATCACCGAAGCAAAGCTACAATTGTTAGCTAGCAGATAACAAGATGTGAAGCAATATGGTCAATGAAGCATTTCATGTTAATCTTGTTCGATGGAGGAGTCCAAACAAGCTGTGAACAAGTCGATCTAATTCTACCGAGTCTCCCAACAGGCAACAAGAACAAAAATGACAATCCACAACGGCAGTAGGGACAAAGCGAAGAACGATCAATTAGGACAGCAAAGATGGCATTCGAATAAATTCTCTATAACAATAGAATGCAAGATGCAGAAGGTTTCGCCATACTGCACGCTTTGTCTGATGAGTTGAGAATTTCATAGTAAATATCAGTCATATCACCTAAATAAACTACAAAACATCAACTCATATCAAATAAATCTCATCTGAGAAATTAAAAACATCAACATGAAAGAAAATAAAGTTACAAACCTCAACAAAAAAGGAACAGTACCTCAACAACAAAATTTTAAATAAACTACAATTATCAATCATATCACCCAATAAACTACAAAACATCAATTTATATCAAATAAGCCTCATCCAAGAAATTAAAAACATCAACACGAGAGAAAACGAAGTCAGACCTCAACCAAAAAGGTACAGTACCTCAACACCATAATTTTTTCAAAAAAAAAAAATTTTATAGTAGGGTTTGAACCTAGGTCTACAGCCCCAAAGAGTAGAGCACTAACCACTATACCAGAGAAACCTTATTGATCATGCACTCATGTCAAGTGAACTAATATTAAACCTCATGAACATAACCTTCAAAATAAAGGTCTTGGTAAGATTCGAACCCTGACATCTACAATCATTATCCAGAGCCCTAACCACTAGACCAAAGAACATTTCTTTACTAATACTCATCAAGTAATATAGTAAACATCAATTTATCTCTTCGAAAAAATAAAACACAAAATTAAATCTCACCTCTTAGACGCCGAAGGTCAGCTCCGCCGCCACCGTTACAGTTCCCCACCGCATCTGCAATTGAGTCCACCGACTCGTCGTCATTCTGGTGGCGTGTGAAATGCACGCACGTCGTCTTCTTCCTTCAGGAACATGCATCTCACTCATCTTCTCTCTTCTTCGTCGTCGTCCTCACCGAGCATCGTCGTCTTCATCTTCACCATAGCAGCGTTGCCGCCGTCCTCGCCATAGCAGCAAAAAAAAGCTCATATCAGCAGAGCGGTTGCATCGATGCCACTGACTACGATCGAAACTCCGCTGCCGATCTCTCCGCTTCTGATTGAAGCTTCTAGTAGGCGGCGGCGGCGTCGCGAGAGCTTTAAGTCGATCGAAGAAACGAATTCACAGCGAAACACAGAGAATCCGACGCTGCTGACTACAATCGAAACGAAGAGAATCAATTTGATGGAGAATCGGTTATGGAGCAGTGGGGAATCTGTGCCCTAGCTCCGCTGCATCGTCGGCGGAAGAAGGAGAAGCGCAACAGCGGTTATGAATTTTAGACAGAGGGGAATATATGAAAAAATTAAAATTTTATTTTATATATAGTTTTTTCTATAATTGCACAATATATCCCTAGATTTATTAGTTTGGAAAAAAAATCCACCCCAAAATTAAGATTTATATTAATTGCATAATAGACCCAACATGCCTAAAACAAGACTGTGTTAAAAGATAAACCAAAATGGAAAGTGTATCAAATTTAAAAATATATATATATATTGTAAAAATAAGTATAATGAAAGAATTTCCCTAACAAATGGAGATTGAGAATTCAAAATAAATGTGCATCGTCATACATAAATAGCGTGTGATTAATTACTCATTAATTGAAAAACATTGAATTATGGGAAGAACATTGAAAAATGGGAAGAGATATGCATTGTAAATTGGGAATTTACTCTATAAAATATTATATTTTCAATTAATTTTAGAAAGTGACATGGAATTTTGTGTGAATGTCATGTGGCAAGAATGACCTCCTTTAATATATACTATGAATTTTATTATATCAAATACTCATTTTATGTAATTAATCACGCCTCCAAAAGTTCTCCATTCGATCTTCTCCATCTGTCACCACCACCAAATGCATTAATTGGAGAAATACATACATCGATTTTGGTCGGCTTTTCCTCTTCATAGTGTGGTTACGGTGGCAATGATGTGCCCAGCCGTTTCTGTAGTCGGTGAATCGTGAATTAATTAGGTTTTGATAGGGGTGTTAAAATAGACCCCTAACCCGCGGGTCAAGTTGGTTAACTAATTTTAAACCCGTATGGGTATGTGTAAAATGGGTAATGGGTTAAATGGATAATAGGTCAAATGGGTAGTTGAAAAATATGGGTTGAACAGGTTAGGTTGGTGGGTTGACCGCAGGTTTACCCATATGGATTGGTATATAAACTCATATGGGTTAATATATAGGTTGAAACATGCGGGTTTTACCTATATGGGTTGATACATAAATCCATATGGGTTTATATATGGGTTGAAACCCGCGGGTTTACCCATTTTTGACCCGTGAGTTGAATGACACCCCCAGGTTGAGTGGATTTCAACTCGACTCGTTTTGACTCTACCCATTTTTTACCCGATCATAAAATGGGTCAAAATAGGCCATACCCATATTTTTAATTACCCATTTTACCCAACTTGTATTTGACCCGTCCGCCCATTTGTCACCCCTAGGTGGAAGATAGGAATTCACGTTTTTTATTGACAATTTTTTAGTCAGTTTGTAGAGAGAAGAGAAAATCACTTTATAGAGAGAGAAACGAGATTTGTCTTAAATTTATTTCATTCCCTGAAATAAGGATGACAATGGGTCGGGTTTTGGTGGAAGTTCGTCCCGCATCCGCCCCAATGGGACGGGTATGAATGTAGTTTTCATGGGGGTAGGGTGAGTATGGGTATGAATATTTATACCCGCCATGGATAGTGGATTGAGCATGGATATTAGTTCAGACCCGCGTCGCCCCCGCCCCGCCTCCGCGTCGCCCCACTATACCTGCAAATGTACATGCTAATTTATTATATAATAACCTACTCCCTCCGTCTCATTGAAATCGGCACAATTACTTTTGGATCAGTATTTTATGCAAAATGAGGTGAAAGTGTTGATGGGAAATAATGGAATGGTATTTTGGTAAAGAAAGAGTTGACTAGTAGATTTAATCAACCTCTTGAGGGATAATATAGTAAATGTATAATCTCATTTATTGCCAGTTTAGCTAATAATTGAATTGTGTCAATTTCTGTGGAAAGGGCGAAAATAGAAATTGTCTCAATTTCTATGGGACAGAGGAAGTATTATTCATCCGTAATGCACATGTTTAACTTATAATATTTTCATGTAAATATTATTAAACTTTTAATATTAAAATTAGTAATTTTAAAGTAAAATTTAGGTATTTTTTTATGGTTAGGTCTTGGGAAAGACCGTCTTTCCATAGGTTTATGGAAAGACGGGGTTTAATTACAAAAACAAAAAGGTAAAACTTTTTAGTTGCAATACTAAAAATTTATTCTGCAACGTTTAGTAATTATAAATTTTATGACTCGATTAATGCAACTCAAAAATTATATCTTAATTTCTTTTAATTTACACTTTAAACCCTTGTCTTTCCATGACTTAGGGAAAGACCGTATTTCAAGAGGTAGACTCTTTTTGGAGATATAAATGGGTTGAGTAAAATGGATTTGAAGTGGGTATGAAGACCAAGGTGTATAATATGGGGCGGAGGTAGATTTTAAAAAATACCTGATGGGGTGAGTTGGATTTTAATATTATACCCGTCATGGGTGATGGGATGGGTATAGACATGAAAATTTTAGGTGAGCATGAGTATAGAGGTACCATAATCCGTACCTGCCCCGCTCCATTGCCAACCCTACTGAAACATATCCATTGCCATCCCTACTGAAACATAGAACAAGACGTTCGAATTAATAAGCTTGAATATGCAATAGATGGTTGGCATATCAATACCTCCGGGTTCCATTCTGTTGGATGAAACGATAAGAACGAAGGCGAACCAGGAAAAAAATAGCTCGGACTCCTTTGAAAACATTTGGCTTAGAGTTTATGCACAGCCTTTGCAAGTTGTGTGACTCACCAAAAAGGATACTCCATCCGTCACACTTTAAATTGCTTATTTATTTTTTTACGATTTTCAATGAACATGTTTGACCGTAAATATCTCTAGTTTCATACAATAATATCGCATAAAAAATTAATATTTAGAAAATAGATGTTAACACAAATCTAACAATATCTCACATGATATATTTATTATTTATATAATACTTTATATGCATGGTCAAAGTTTACAAAGTTTGATGCTCAAAAGTAAATAAGCAATTTAGAGTGGGACGGAGGAAGTAATTCGCAGCAAATCATGAATACAACAAGCTTTGACGCCTTCTTTGACACTCATCCAATGTGAGTCAACAAACCTCGAATACATTTTCTTCGATAGGCTTTGAGAAAATGCAAGACTGCGTGGAGCAAGCTGAGTAAGGACAGCTGTGTGCTAAAAGAAAACACATCGCAAAGACTACCAAAATCTCCCACAGCCGAAGAACAAATGCCTGGATCCTGATATTTAACTGCATATAAAAAGAAGAGAAGTGCGAGTGAGATGTACGTAATGCGAGTACAAAACAATACTATTGTGGAAAAAGAAAGGACATACTCCCTCTGCCCCACTCTAAATTACATATTTACTTTTTCACAGTATTCAATGAGCATGTTTGACCGTAAATATCTCTAGTTACATGTAATAATGCCACATAAAAAATGGATAATTAGAATATAGATGTTAAGACAAATTTAACAATATCCCACATGATATATTTTTTATTTATATATTAATTTATATTTAGGGTCAAAGTTTACAAAATTTGACTCTTAAAAAATAAATAAGCAATTTAGAATGAGACGGAGGGAGTACGTCAAACAAGAAATCAAACATACATACATATTGTGATGCCAATGTTGGATTAAGTCGGGAAGAAACCAAGACAGAAAAAAGAGATGCATGGTGTAATTAAGAGAAGAAACCTTTCATTTGCCGAGACTAGACATCCGAATCCTCCAAGTTGGTGGAGCTCTGCTCATCATCGGAAAACCGCTGCCAGGTTCCATACTCATGAAACTGTAGATCTGAATTTCCCATTTCCTTCTGATACTCCACAACTTTCTTTACTAGACTTACAACATCATCTGGACAGCTAAAGACCTCAATTGTTTCAAGAGTTGCAACATTCTCCAAGCATTCTGGAATCTCTTTCAATTTTTGGTCTTCTACCAATATTAACTTCTCAAGATTGGGAAATAGGTCATCGGAAGCAGCTGTCCATTTGACGAGGTTCAAGTATCCCAATTCGAGAAATTTAAGTTTCGCGAACCCCCCTTCTTCAACGTGCCAAGAATCCCCAAGGAAGGAATTCTTGAGTAGCTTGAGTACCTCAAGATAAGGTAACTTTGCTATGCTTGACATCTTGTTCCAGGGGAATTTAGTTTTCCAGAGAGTCAGCTTCTTTATTTTCTCTGGAAAAATTACCTCAAAAAACTCCGTGCCAGGGCGGAAGTCGGTCAAAGAAAATGATTCTAGTTGACTCAGAAATGAGAAATCCAGCTTGCTATCATTCACAAAACTATCATTTTGATCATGGAGCTCGCACTTCATGTGACGGATGTTGGGAAACTTCCTCAGTTGCTTTTCCACGACACTCCAATCCGAAATATTCAGGGCAGACAGAGTCTCCAGCTCAAGCAAGTCCTCAGAATTGTTGATGGGCAACTCAATCAAACCATACTTTGAGTACAAATGTCTCAGTTTTTTCAGCTTCCAAAACGTATCAGGCAGACTGACAACTCCTCCTCCATTAAGAATGAGTGTCTCTAAGTTAGAAAGGTTACCTATTGCTGGGCCAACAAAGCCATCAACTCGGATCGCCAGATATCGTAGCTGGACAAGAGCACCTATTTCACTTGGAAAACCAGTGAGTTGAACTTCATCCATGTCCAACACTCTAAGAAGCTTGGACATGTGAAACATGAATGGCAGATCAAGTGTTTCATCCAATTCTGTTATAGGAAAGAAGAATAACAGTGATCGTAAAGAAGGAAAAAACCACTTCAGCTTCTTGAAGTGCTCTGGCTTAGAGTATATGCATAACCTTCGCAGGTTTCTTAGCTCTGTCTCATCAATTGATAAAGTCTCATATTCATCATCAGAAATTTGCTCTTGCTCTCCGCTATCATCCACTTTTAATGCAAGTAAAAAAAAATCTTCATTGGCTTTTCTCAAACAAAAATCATGCAGCAAATCATGGATGCGGCAAGCTTTGACACCTCCAATACTTCTTTCTTTGACGATCATAACTAAGCCTCTTCCAATCAAATCCTTCAAGTAATCTGCCGCAACATCCTCTAAGCTCTTTGACTCTCTTTTTCGGACAAGGCCTTCTGCAATCCATATCCAAATCAACTTCTTGACAGAAACCTCATGGTCTTCTGGAAATGCACCAAACCAGAGAAAGCATGGCTTCAAATAATCTGGTAGGTGTTTATAGCTGAGCTCTATTGTGCTTTCGCATTGATCTGTAAGTTCAGAGATGATGCTTGACCTTAAAGCTTTCAGTACATCATTCCAAACCTCTAGCTCCGTAGTCTTTAAAAGTCCAGCTATAATGACAACGGTGAGAGGCAACCCCTTGCAACATTTTGCAATTTCCATCCCCAATTCATGTAATGCCGGGGGCCATTCTTTCTGACCTGGAAATAGCTTCCTGTGCAGTAACTCCAAACTTTCATGCACAGTGAGATGAGGAAGAGAAAGAGGCATGTCATCGAGTAAAGCTTCAGGAACAACATCACCAAGTCGACTGGTAAGAAGAATCCTACTTTGATTAGAATCATCAGGTAATGATTCTCTCAACAAATTAAATGCTTCAGTGTCCCAGACATCGTCCATGAATATGAGATATTTACGCTTTCTCAGAGAACGCCAGAGCTTTTGGGACAAATCATCTTCGCTCATTATGAAATTACTATCATCACGTTCAATCTGATTTAGAAGCTCGATTAAAACTTTCCTTCTGTCGAATACTTGAGAAATGGAACACCACGCCTTAACATGAAAGTAGCGAGATATAGAAGGAGCTGAGTAGACTTTTGTAGCTAAGGTAGTCTTTCCCAATCCAGGCATGCCGATAACGGCAACAACCTGCAATTTCTTGAATCCTGTCATAAGTCGATTGACAATTGAAGCTTTCTCACTTTCTAAACCTACAACTTCATCAGCTTCTGGGATGCACCTAGCTGACCGCACCTGAATTAATATAGCAGAGTTAAAGACAAAAAAATGGTACTGTCAATGACTGACGAAAAATTATACTCCCTCCATCCTAGCCGAATCTGCACACTTACTATTTGACAGTCAAAGTGGTCGAACTTTGACCATATATTTGAGTAGATATATGCACAATAATATTATTGCATGGGATTTTGTTAGATTCGTCGTAACATATAGTTTCTAAATATCATATTTTTATTCGTCATTATTGCTCGTAGTTACATATATTTACTACAAAATCGAGGGGTGCAATTGTCATTTACTACAAAACCGAGGGGTGCAATTGTCATTTACTACAAAACCGGCCCACTCCGGCATTGACAATCAGAGTTAATGGATACCAAGGTTATTTTGGCACTCATTTAATAAAATTAGGGTTATTTTGGCACTTTTTTTATTTTACAGGGTTATATTAGCACTTTCGGCATAAAGTCTGGGTTATTTTAGCACTTTACTCTAGGAGTATAAATACATTAAAAATGTGCTTAAAATAAATTATTTACTTTGTCTATTCCCTCCATCTCAGCTCTATTTGCACATGTTGACTTTTGCAAGTTGACCAAATTTATTTTTGACCGTTAATATTTTTAGTTGTGCACATTTAACAATAATAAAAAGTTGATATTATGAAAAATAAATGTTGCGACGATTCTAACTAATTTTGACTAAATGAATAATGCTTGTGCAAATAGACATAGGACGGAGGGAATTTATTTTGCTGGCTACATGTACCTTATCAGTAGATATGGGAGTGATTTGCTGGACCTTGAAGATCTCCTGCCTTCCTTGATCATTGAAGATGTTTAAAGAATCAGCCTCTACAGTCATCATGTCTTGCGTGATGGATTGCAATGACATTGAAAAGGAATCAAGAATATCTCCCAGCACCAATTGGTCAATAAGATACTCTATCTTGTAGGCCACCCTTACAGAAATATTCCACACATCTTGGTGAATGTTCTCTTGTTGATTCCTCAACTCCACCAATTTTCCCATAAAAGATTTGAGGAAGACAAGATATTTTCTGATTTTTGGCACACAACTCAGGGTATTTGAATCAACATTGGAACTATTCACTTCCATCAGATAGTCTTCTAAGAGGAAATCAAGAAAGCCCAATACATTTGTCTTGGAGAATTTGAAATTTGAGGTTTCCACTACTTTCTCTTCAAGAACCTCTGCCCAAATCACCTCACTGTTGTCCTGAAAACATTGAAGCCCGTGATCAATTGTATCTTTTTGACAGAGTGATAATATTCTGACTCCAGCATCAAAAACTGCAGCTCCAGAGAGATACCGTATTTTATCATCGTCGAACCTGTCTGGCTGCTTCTTGAGAAGGGTTCTTAACAATCTTAGTCTCTCATAGAGCTGCAACTCCTTCAAGAACACCCTGGATGCCAATTGTAACATCTCCCAAAAAGTAGATAATAGAAAAACTATGCAATGTTCCATTTGAATGATGAAGGGATAATCATTCAAGTCGATAATAGGATGACATATCTCTCGTGAATGTTTTAAGCTTGCCAGGGGTAGAGTATTAATGACATGGTTGATCTTCAAGAGCAATGCAGAAAGCATGGAGCTTGTTACATCATTAGGGAGGTGCATTGGTCCTTTGATGTTAGAAAAAAGATGAAGTGTAAAATGTGCTGCACTGATTGCAAGAGGCTCAATTTGAGTCAACAGACATAGAAACTCTTGGCTTTCAGTGCAAAGAAGAGTGCCAAAACCGATGATGTTTCTCATGACTGTGATGTTCTTTTTTAAGGCTACTATCTGTTGTTTCTGTTGTAGTTGTTCTTTCGATTTTAAGACATCACTTTCTTTGGAGATCAGATAATCCTTTAAACTCTGAAGAACAGAATCAGTGATAACCTTGATTTGGTTGGGCACAGGAGAAGTTGAATATTTCTTCAAATAGTCTGACAAACTCGTGTACCAATTATCCATTTCCTCCTCACAAGATTCCATGTCATATCGAAAGTCATAAGGCTCATAAGGAATAAGATCGTCCGTGATTCTGCGAACGACAGCTTCAATCCTGACCAAAAGAGATTTCAGATCCTTTTTCATTCCGCTATAACTTTGCTCCATCACCATCAGCTTTTGAGAACACAGACTATCATTGTTGTCTTCAGTCAGCTTTGTTGAACAAAGAAGAAATGTTCTGACAACCCGCAGCCCCCGCATCATGATCTCTAATTTCATTTCATCAGAGCGACTAATACTTTGTTCCCTTCGATACCGCAGCTTATCCAAGGCAACAGAAATAGAAGCAATAAGTCGAGAAGGATCCATCTTGATATCTGAGAGCCAGTTACATAGATGTGTGAGGAATCATTCAGCTTTACTACTTTCAAATAAAGGACCAAAGGGAATATAAATCCAAAAACTTTCAGACCTACAAAATAAGATGCATAATCGCACTAGTGGAAATGGAGGGTCTTACACTTAATCCAGGTAGCTCAAGAACGACGACTGGACTCTAGATCAAGTGGGATATAACTGTGCCGATGGAGAGAAGATCATAAGCACAAACAATTCGTTGGAAGACAATCAAATGAGTATGGATTCTTTCATTTAGCTAGAATGGTATAATAACATATAATTATTCTTGGAGCAGGTTTTGGTAAAAGGAAATAGAATCATAAAAATGAAATTGCTATCTAACATAGTAGCATACTAGGTAGTTAGAGGAAAAAACTGTAGAACAAACAGATCAAAACAGCAAATAGCAGCATGAATAAAAATTGTCACAGTTCATCTGATAATCGCGCGAGCGGAAATGGAGGATCTTACAACTTAACCCAGGCAGCTCAAGAACAGTGACTGGATCTGCAACTGTGCGTTAAGGATCTGAAGATTAAGTGGGATATACTGTGACAATTGAAAGAAGATCATAAGCATAAACAAGGAGTTGGAAGACAATCATATGAGTTTGAAACTGAGTGTGAACAGAAAACAAAACCTAGGACCATATAATTTGATGCACGAAAAAATAATGCATAAACAGATACAAAATCTGCTAATCATCATCTTCATCATAATAAGAATAGAAGAAGAAATAGGAGATTTTACCACTAACTCGGGGTCACTAAAGAAGAGGTGAGAATGGCAAGGAAAAGACCAGAAGCACAAACTGAAGTGGGATATGAGTGATGCCGATTCTCTTCTCTCCTCTTGGCTATTGCCTACCGAGTACCGACTTTTTTCTTTTGTAAAAGGTTCTTTTGTAAAAGGAAAAAGACCAGAAGCACAAACTAAAGTGGGATACGAGTGATGCCGATTCTCTTCTCTTGGCACTTGCCTACCGAGTACCGACTTTTTCTTTTGAAAATATTTTACAGTCAACTGCCTTACTGTTGTTATCTTCGTGACTTTTGCCAGCTTAGATTCACACTTTCCATTATGGAGTGTTCTTTGCGTCTAGTTAGATCACAGGATAACGAATGGTAGGAATGATAGGAATAGTGTTACATGTAATACAAATTAAAGGTTATACATAACAACTTAAATATTTAAGCAACAAATGTAACATGTTTACATGTAATTCAAGCTCATGAAATGATACTTCCATGATAATGACCAGAAATTTTTTTCAAGGATCACCTATATCATGACAAAGTTAGCAATAAGCAACATTTAAAAGGGACATACAATTTTGTCATGGAAATTACTCCATCGAGTACACCTGATGTACTACCAAGAATAGGAAGTAATGCAAACAGCAAACCCACAGCACAATCTTGGAATAAAAGCAGAAAGCATGAAACAATTTTGAACAAGATAACATCTTGTTTTTACACTGTTCCTTAAGTTTGAAAACAGTACAATATTAATGTAGCTTTGATAAAACAGGTGTATGCCTCAATATCGAGCTCCCCTTGAAGTCAATGAACAGTGCGAAATTTAAGCTCTTGCAAACCTCTATCATCGGAGATGGTGGATATGATGTGCGTCGGAGCAACAACACCGGCATCCTTCAGCGTTTGATTTCTGGCCTGTGCAGACTCCATTTCACCACCACTCTTTGCACCCTGAAAACGAATATGTCCGAAAAATACGGGTTATTATATACTTGTAGATACAAACATTTGAAGAAAAGATTTCTGAGGACTTCAAATATTACAAGAAACATCAGTTTTATTCAGCCTGCTACCTTTATTGCACCCATCTCATCAATTCTTTAGCTCATGCTGCATTTATCATT
>JAULKJ010000001.1:4178724-4193493 GCA_032355405.1 Rubia balearica
GCTGATCTTTGCTTCTTGCTTTGATTTCTGAATAGCAATCCAATCCTTCCATTGTAGCAATATTACAAGCCTTCGACATCAACTCTGTATTGCTGCAAATTCATTGCTTCTTCACTGCTGCAATGCTTCTGCTGCAATACTGCAATGTATGGCTGAAACCTTATATTTCATCAGTATCACAAATAAGATCTTATGAAATGAGAGAAAAGATGCAACTGGTCTTTCAAAACTATATTACTTTTGAATGAAACAGCTTACAATTCTCGTCAAACACATTCATATTAGGGCAAAATACATTTACAGGCCCGACGTTTGACTGAAAGTGCCCATATAATCGAAAGTGCTAATATAACATTAACTTATTACCAATTGTGTCAATCTAACCCTAACTTTGGATTAAATTGTGTCAATATAGCCAAACTTCCTAATTTCGACAGTGACCCAAAGAATTCAGGCATTGATCAAAAACTAAAATGACCAAAATACCCCTAAGGCCAAAGCTGAAAATTTAATGCCCTGCACCCCTCATTTCATGCCACATCATACATATTGCAATCAGAATGTAAAAATGAAAAACATAGGATGATGAACGATGATGATGAGGAGCATTCAGGGTTCTGGAAACTAACCCAACCAATGAATAATGAACAAATAGTTCCCAGATACTTTTACAGAATTTACAACAAAGCTCAGAGATGTTTTAACGAGGCAAGACAAATGATTTCCACCTGTCTGCAAAAGAGAGAGAGAGAGGGGGGACAGTAGTTGGCGTCGGGAAACAGTTCCAATTTCAAGGTGCAGCGCTCCGAGCCGACGGAAACATCCCCGCGGCCGAAAAACTCTGCTCAGCCATGAAAAACCATCCCAATCAAAATTATCCAAACGTGACCATTTGGCAAAATCAACACCACCCAAATTCTTCATCTATGCTTCCGGAAAAAAAGCACGGCCAATAAAAACCCAGCCATTCCAAACAAGATAAACCCTACTTCAAAATCACCTCCTCAGTGCAGAAAACAGAGTAAGAATTTAATCCCACAAAAAATAATCAATGAGATATCTTCTTCAAAGAGAGTAGATGAACGAGCTTCGCTGGGTTCAACGTCGACGCCATTGAAGCGCCATGGATGAACGTCCTCCGCTAATGAGCTTCGCCATGTTCAACGTCCGTTGTACCCCACATCGCCTCGCCATACCCGCCGTCGTCCCCAAACGTCTCCGTCGTCACCGTCGCCCTCCACCCCTCTCTCTCACCTCCGATTAAACACCACCGTAGCCTTTGCCCTCGCCGCGACCCTCCTCCTCTGATTAAACACCACCCTCGTCACGACCCTCCTATTCTCCGAGACGGCCGTTCTTCCCCCACCTCCGTCCACCAGATCTGGTCTTCGATTCAGGTTGCGTAGTCAAATGAGTAAAAGGCAAGGGGTTGAAGGGTTTGCGGGCACGTACATCATTTCTCCGTTTTTGGATATTTTTTCTTTGAGTAAAGTGTCAAAATAACCCTCACTTTATGCAGAAAGTGACAATATAACCCTGTAAAATAAAAAAGTGCTAAAATAACTCCAACTTTATAAAGTATGTGCCAATATAACCCTGAGATGCATTGACTCCGATTGTCAAAGAAAATTTTAATCGGAAATAATTGAAATGACCATTTTACCCCTCAATTAAAAAATGAAAAAGGAAACAATTTTTGTTTGGTGACTGAAGGACATGCATCCATTTGTTTTGCTTTTTCGAGACCCACCCCTCCCGCTCGCCACCGCCGCCACCTCCCGCTCGTCACCGCCGCCACCTCCCGCTCGTCATCGCCGTCACCTCCCGCCCGTCACCGCCGCCACCGCCGCCACCTCCATTGTTGCACTTCACCTACACCCGGCGAACCAATTCCATCCAATCGATACCCACTCCTCCCCCGCCCGTCACCTCCAACCACCACCACCCTCTCCCTTAATCATCGAATCCCTAACGGTGAACGCGGCCGGAGTGGTCGCTGGTGAAGACTAGGACTAGGGTTTACCAAACTTCGATTTGCCGAGCTTCAAGCTTCGATTCACCGAGCTTCGATTTTCGATTTCCCGAGTTTCAATTCGATTCTTGAACTGCTGGTGTGATGACGGGCCAAGCTTCAATTCGATTTGCCGAGCTTCGAGCTTTGATTCGCCGAGCTTCAATTCGATTCTTGAACTACAGGTGTGGTGGCGGGCGAATTCGATTTGCCGAGCTTCGATTCGATTCTTGAACTGCTGGTGTGGTGGCGGGATAAGGGTTTGGTGGTGGGTGAGGGTTTGGGGAGGTGATGACTGTTGGCGGTGATGGGTTGTTGGTGGTGGTGGGGTGGTGGCGGTGGGGGTGGAGTTGGTGGACCTTACTGTCACTTTCAGTTTAGCAAAACTGGTTTAAATTTAATGGCGGGGAAGTTAAAAATAGAATTTTAATTTAGCAAAAATGCCCAGGGGCAAATTAGTCTTTTTCCGTCCAGTCAACTGTTGGAAATTTGAGTCAATGTCGGAATCTGACAGGAAGGTTAGATTGACACAATTCATTATAAAGTTAGGGGTAGTTTGGCACTTTCTGATTTTACAGGGTTATATTGGCGCTTTCAGCCTAAAGGCAGGATTATAAAAGCATTTAACCCAAAAAAATATAATGATATTTCAATGCATCTCAATATTTTAATGACATTCTGAGTAGGAGTACCTCACAAGACGTGAGAATGTGTTTTTTTTTGTTAGTGCCGCCCTCATATCAATTCAGTCACTGAAACATAATATAATGTTATTATTTTAATAGCAATATGACTCCAACTCAAGTTTTCGTTCAGTCACTCAAACATAATATATTGTTATTATTTTAATAGCAATATGACTACAACTCAAGTTTTCTATAGTAGTATGTAGAAATCCCAGTATGTAATACTCCGTTCCATTCTAAATTGCTTATTTACTTTTTTACGGTATTCAATGAACACATTTTACCATAAATATCTCTAGTTACTTATAATAATGCCGCATAAAAAATTGGTATTTAGAAAATAGATGTTAAGACAAATCGAACAATATCTCACATAATAATTTTTATATATACATTAATTTATATTTAGGATCAAACTTTACGAAATTTGACTCTCAAAAGATAAATAAAGAAAATAAACAATTTAGAGTGGGACAGAGGGAGCACGGATCTTCATGTAAGATTGCTAATTATAATTTATATGATCATATAAGCTTCATACATCCTTGCTACTTTCTTGTTCAACGTTATAAAATCTCGTGTAATAATATTTATACTTATTTATGTGTAAATTATTTCATTGAAGCTAAGGGCATGTGCAGTGATGGTCTCTTAATTTTAAGAGACCACTCTAAAGACCAAAAATTTTCACAGTGGGGGACTCTAGAGTGGTCTCTTAACAAGAGATCACTCAAGAGCCTCTTGGTAAGAGGCCGGGCAAGAGCCCATTTTATCAGCCCAGAATTGACACCGTGCCAAACCAAGGGGCTGCCCATTTTTTTGTCCCCTTTAGGGACACGTGTCACTCTCCCGGTGAGCCACATGTCCCACTACCTCATGCCTATTTAAAAAAAATTATGATGGGGACACGAGGCAGCCTCTGACTGGGCAAAATTTAAAGTTTTAAATTTTGTTTTAAAATGTGTAAAATATTTTTAAAAAGCTGTAATTTTTCCAAAAAATCTGGAAAATAAAAAGAACAAAAAATATATTAATTTTTGAAAAAACTAAAATAAATTATTTTGTTACAACGAATATCGATATATTAAAGAACGAAAAAATAAATTATTTAATAATTTTGAAAAACAAAATTCAATTTTAAAATTCATAACGTATTAATAAATTTCACATTCAACTTATTTTGGGTGGACAAATTTATTTAGATTAAATCTTAATGGTAAAATTAATGAGTAAGATAAAGAAAATCAAGTGGGGTCCATGAATAGTGTAGAGTGACATCTTACCACTGTGGAGGAAAAAAATGGTGGTCTCTTAAGTGGTTTCCTAGGGTTAGGTGGAAGAGAGAGATTGAGAAAAATAATACATTTAATTGGTAAGAGACCAATGGTCTCTACCACTGCACATGACCTAAGAAATTTAAATAGATAAATACTCTCTCCGTTCCAGTATAAGTTGCACATAATTATTTTTACTGTTTTCAAGAAATATGTTTGACCATTAATATGTTTAGCTAAATATAATAACGGTAAATAAAAAGTCGATATTTAGAAATTACTTATTACGACGAATCCAACAACATCACATATACAATAATGTTATTTTTTATGTATCTATTCAAATACGTGGTCAAAATTTGATCGTGTTGAATGTCAAATAGTAAGTGTGTAACTTATTCTGAGACAGAAAGAGTAGTTAACTTAGACTTTAGTACTCTCACGTCCCAGTTCTATTTGCACTCTTTTCTATTTAGGACATCCCAATTGAATTTGCACTCCACACTTCATTTCCTTATTTAGCAAACTTTGTCCACTATTTTAATTGGACAAGCCTCTTTTTTATTGAATTTCTAGGCCAAACTAACCCACCAACCCCAAAAGCAATAGTCCAAACTCATCTCCACATCACCCTAACTCATTAAATAATCCAAAGCAAAAACAAACTTCCTCTTTCTCTCTTTGCAAATAGAGTTGGAGAGGAGGGAGTATGAGTTTGAAGTAGTATCTAACATGACGCGTATATAAAAAGAGTAAAGTGCATTCATACCCTCCAATTTATTATTTAGTGCACATATACCCTTCAGTTTTTCGAAAATACACATACACGCCAAGTTCCTTGTTTAGTGCACATATACCCCTCAATTTTTCAAAATCAATCTCTGATTATAGGTGTATTATGCATACGTGCACTTTACAAAAATATGGGAGCATATGTACTAAATAAAGAATTTGAAGGCATGAATGCACTTCCCTCCAATAAAAAAGTTATTGAAATAATTCTACTGTACACACGTAATATTGGCCATAAAAAATTGTTTGCAATTGATTTATTGGGGAAATTCCAACTCTTCTATATTGATTGAACCTATAAAGCAAGACATCTTACTCTTGGTTGACGAAGGGCTCATCTGCAAATATAATTAACTTTTTGATTGAACCTATAAAGCAAGACATCTTACTCTTGGTTGACGAAGGACTCATCTGCAAATATAATTAACTTTCTCAATTTTCTTTTATTCTGCTGGGGCTATCTTTGTAAATTTTGCATTTTCAAGGTCTGAATCAAAGTTTCATTCTCTCCGGCCCTTTTCTCGTCGCTTCTTTGCAGATAGTGGGAATAGGCCAAGTGCAATGGTAGAGTCACCTTGGGGCTCTTAGCAATTTTATATATTATTTTTCCCAATCTCTCTCTTCCATCAACCCCACTTGATTTTCTCTATCCTACTCATTAATTTCACCATTAATATTTAATCTAAATTAATTTTTCACCCAAAACAAGTTGAATGTAAAATTTAATGAGACAATTTCAAATTTAATAAACAATTTTGTTTTTTCAAAAATTATTAAATAAATTTTATTTTCGGTTATTTTATATTTCGTCCATCGTTGTGTAGAAAAAAAATTGCACAACATTTTTTGGCGTTTAATTTTTTGAAAAATTAGAATTAAATAATACCGGAATTAATTTGTTTCCAAGCATGAATAAAATAGTACATTCGCAAGAACATATTTTAAACACTAGGGAAATTACATAAAGTACTTGAATAATGAAAATTGCGTTCTTGGGTGGCCAATTACTACAATATGGAAATTGAAATATTGATCTAGATTGTAGTGGCCAATTACTACAATTTATTTTTAAACATAATTTAAGATATTAAAATCATAAAGTCATCGTTGAATAGTGACAAAAGAGGAAGTAAGACACTAAAAGAGGGACATGGGGAGTAACAGAATTGATGGGCTGACTCTTGGGCTGGCTCTTAGAAAGAGGCTCAAGGGGGTGTCTCTTATTAAGAGGCCCCTTTAGAGTCCCCCATTGTGGCAATTTGGGGGCTCTTAAGGGGTCTCTTAATTTTAAGATCCCCCATTGCCCATGGCCTTATGGTTCACCTTTTTCTAATGAAGCATTTTCATATTTATTAGTTTCTAAGTCTCAAGTACCATTGAAGACGAGTGAGTTTTTTGCACTTGTTCAGAAGAAGTTCCGCCGTCCTGTTTAATGGGTTTAGGCTGACAACGAAACCGAATTCCTACCTCTCAGATCATTTTTCTGGAGAAAGGGGTTTGTTTAGAGACCTCCACAGTCTACACACCTCAGCAAAATGGGCGATTGGAATGCAAACACAGACACATTCTCAATGTTGCTCGTGCTCTTTGTTTCCAAGCTCATTTTCCTATTGACTTTGTGGGAGAATGCATTCTTACATCTTCCTACCTAATCAATTTCACAAAAACACTTGTGTGAGATGGCCGATCGCCCCATCAGCTCTTGTATAGTCACATACCAGCCTACAACCATCTCTGTATGTTAGATTGTCTGTGTTTTGCTTCTCAACTTCCACAACCGCATGATAAGTTTGCATCTAGAAGTCAGAAGTGTGTCTTTCTTGGCTATCCTGTTGACAAGAAAACCTGACGTGTTTATGACTTGGAGTCTCGGACTGTGTTTGGCAGTCGGGATGTGATATTTAATGAAGATTGTTTTCCGTATGCACCAGTTTCTGCGAAGATATTACTTGTAGATACACTTCCATTACAGTCACCAGCTATTTATGATGATTCCATTCTGGAGTCGCCCGTTCAGATGGAGTCGTCACCTGCTACGGCAAACTCACACTCTGGAGAATCCACCGCCTTTAATTGGCCAATGACCAGCTCTCCAAGTCGCGGTCATCACCACCAGAAGCGCCTCCAGCTCCGTCTGCCAACCAGTCGCTTGTCACTTAGCCGTCTGAGTCATTTCGGCCAATTAGTCTGCCGAGCACTCATCTTCGTCAGCCTCCGATTAAATTGTGAGATTATATCTGCACTTCTACTCATTTGATAAACCCCCCCAATTGATCTTCGTCATTTGTTGTACTGTCCTCAGGTACTCGTTACCCTATTGGTGATTATGTTTCCTGTGATAATTTTTTGTTTCACATTCCATATTTTTATCTGCAGTTACAGATGTTGCTGATCCTGTTAGTTATGTTGATGCTTCTCGCCATTCTCATTAGTGGTCTTTCATGTTTGACGAGATTGTTGCACTCGAGAGGAATAATACCTGGGTTCTTGCTCATCTTCTTCCTGGTAAAAAGGCCATTTGATGCAAGTGGGTGTATTGCACCAAGTTTAAGTCCCACGGTTCTATTGAGTGCTACAAGTCTCATTTGGTTGTTCTTAGTTATCGTCAGATCAAGAGCACTGAATTTACTAAGACATTTGCTTCTGTTCCCCAGATGAGTTTGGTTATTCTTTTCTTGGTTGTTGATGATATTCGTGGATGGGATTTGCATCAAATGGATGTTCATAATGCATTTCTCCATGGTGATCTTAAGAAGGAGGTGTACATGAGTCCGCCTCCAATTTATACATTACCGGTGCCAGGTTTGGTTTGCAAGCTTCGTAAATCTCTCTATGGTCTCCGACATGCTCCGCAGAATTGTTTTGTAAAGCTTTCCAATGCTATATGTCTCTTTAGTTTTGTTTAGAGTAAGGAAAATTACTCTTTGTTTCTTATCTTCGAGATGGTGTGTCTCTTCATGTTCTAGTTTATGCTGATGATCTTATTATTGCTGTTTCATCTCAGGAGACGATGGTCAAATTCAACAAGTATTTGTGCTCCTATTTTCTTATGAAGGATCTTAGTGCTTTGAAGTATTTCTTGGGCATTGAGATAGCTCGTCACCCGGATGACATGTTTCCAACTTAGGGGAAATATGTCTTGGATATTTTGTCAGATACTGGTTATTGATGGCGAAACCCACTGATTTTCCCATGGAACAACAACCAACTTGGCACGAGATGATGGTCCGTTGTTTGATGATTTGGTGCAATACAAGTGTCTTGTAGGGAAGCTCATTTATCTTACCATCACTCATCCTGAGCTTAGCTACTCAGTTCATATCTTGGCTCAGTTTATGGAGAAACCGTGGTTGGCACATTGGTAGGCTGCACTGCGTGTTTTACACTATCTTAAAAGTCATCTTGGTCAAGGTTTTTTTATGTCAGCTAAGAGTTCGCTTTAGCTTATGTCATTCTGTGATTCTGATTGGGCAGCTTGTCCTATTCCTAGGAGATCTTTGACGGGTTATTTTGTGATGATTGGTGAATCTCCCATTTCTTGGAAGATGAAGAAACAACAAATTGCTTCTCGTTCTTCAGCTAAAGCAGAGTATAAGGCTATGACAGTTGCTTGTTGTGAGTTGCTGTGGCTCAAGTCTTTTCTTCGTTCATTAGGTGTTTCTCATCCTACTCTGATGCATTTATATTGTGATACTCAAGAAACTCTTCATATTGCAGCCAATTCAGTGTTTCATGAGAGGACGGAGCATATTGAGACTGGCTGTCATTTTGTTCGTGATTTGGTTCAGTCTGGTGATACGGTTATTATCATATTGATATTTCCAATAAGTGAGCATATTTATTTAGTAATATGCTTGGTTGACGGTCCTTTCAAACTTTACTTGACAAGTTGGGCATTCAGGATCCTCATGCTCCAACTTGAGGAGGACTGTAAGAGATATTTTGTGAATATTCTTGTATATCTTGTAGTCTTAGATGGAATCCTATTCCATTTGTGATTCTGTATATGTTGCATATATATAGACCGCTTGTGCTATTAATAAAATCACATGTTCATATTTTACAAATATATTGAGAAAATATTAAATTATTGAGCCTGTTATTGAAAACATAATTTTTTGTGAGTTATGGAACAATTATTATACTTTTTAATCTAAATACTATAATTTTAACCTTTTAAACTTTAATATAGATAAGTTGTATTTAAATATATAAAAGTATGCTAGTAATATTTTAGATGCAAAGTATAATGCATAAATTTATGGAATGCAAATTTTGTTTGATTCGTCAGATACATATATGTATATTGAAATTTTAATTTTTCTATCATACATTTTTTTAACAAAGAGGCGTACAATCTCATTAACTGCAAGATTGTTATAAATTTGTTCCAGGTTTAGGTTACATAACCGCTAACTAACAACTATAAATAATCTGATAAACTTTCTAAACATCTCATTGGCTCACACACTCTGGGGTGAGCCTCCCACAAATGAACCTACCACTACGTTCATGTGTCATATCGGCATTCTGCTACTAGACTTGCTGCTCCAATTTTGACTTCATCGAGTTGCGACAGCTCTATAGTTTGAAGAGGGTGCAGTTGGATTTCTCCAATCAGTAATGAGGAGTGCTTGTTGAAGGAGTTTCGAGAACAGATCCGTTTTGCTTTGAAACAGTCTGGTACTGTATGCCTCCTTCTTTTTTGAGTGTTGGCCAGATTTATCCACATCGGGATGCCACAACTCCGTAATTCTCATTTTGTGAACCTTTTGGAAATTGTCGCTGGATTTCTCCAATAAACGCATCGGGATAGTATCTTAATCTAACCGGAGTCACTAGAGCACCAACAAAACACCTAAAAACATTAAAATGGCTAAAGAGTTAACCTAAACTCTGCTTTCATCCAGGGAAATCATGCTACAACGCAAATCTATTCTAGCTCAGAATCATGTATCGTTTTAAGAGTATTATTCTCCAAACTTGCTGCAAACTTGTGACGGGGGAAAATACCAAGTATGTTGCTCACTTGTGACGTGGGAAAATCCCTTAATGTTTCCACAGAAAACATTGCAGTGCCACATTTGACCTGCGCTAAGCATAAACACATTACCTTTTGTCTTAGGGAACTTCAGATTGGAACTGTAAGACCAAATAAGAAAGTCAGATCTATTTGTTGTTGATAACAATATTATTATTTGAGATACTGTTAGATTCCATGCAACATCTATTTTCTAAATATTGAATTTTCATACACTACTTATATATAGGACTAGTGTTATCAGTGGTCAAACATGGTCTGAGAAAGTTGACCAAAAATTAGGAAGCTTTCTCTGGGACGGAGGAAGGATATTTTTTCTAATGTCACAGGTAAGAAGGGTATCAAGATATGAATTGCAGAAAATATCCCCAGTTATGATAGTTTCAAGATACCTGTGGAAGATCCTTCTTCATCATCTCTGCAAATTTAGTTCCATTTTCTCCCTCATTAATATAATCAAGTTCCTCAAAAAAACGTGCAGCCCATTCATCAACTAATCCAACCACATCTACCGATATCTGATAAGATAGAACAATAAGAAGTTAATAATTTACCAATTCTGTCCTTCATTTTCAAGTACAAATAATCACGAAGAAAAAATTATACATATAAGGGTAAATCAACCTGAGGAAATTTCCGGAGTACCAAGCCCAAGTTTCTGATAATGAATAAATCAACAGTAACAGTTTCAAGAACAAAAGGCCTCTGAACTTTAACAGCAACCAAGTCCCCATTCTCCTTCAAACGGCCTTTGTAAACCTGTCCAAGAGATGCTGCAATTCATTTTCAACAGCAATACTTTAGTGTTAAAATTTAAGGAAGAAACTCAAATGCTCATGTGATATATTTGGAATATACCAACCAGTAAGACTAAGTAATTTTGACAATCAATAAGCTGCTGTAGAAATTACCAGCAGCAATTGGGGATGGAGTAAGTTCAGAATATATGTTATACCAAGGCTGTCCAAGCTCCTCCTCCAAAAGAGCCATAGCAACATCATCAGGAAATGATGGGACCTATGCCAATCCAAGGAAAGTTTTCTTAGTAAGAGAATACCTTATGAAAATAAAATCTAAAAAGTTCACCATATCTCCCATGCTCACTATTATTCTAGAGGTTTCTCAAATCCTAGTCAAAATGCAAGATTCAACCAAACTGATGCATAAAGAGTTTCACCCTATATAATAAGGAAAAATGAACCAATACAAAGTTCACTTCAAGTTTCATGATTTTATCTTTCTTGCAGAATGACTATGCAAAGGAGCCATGCAAAAACTTATTAGTAGAGAACTTACAGTTAGTTACACCAAATATTACAAAAATAACAGAAAATAAGTAAACCTTACCTTGTCACAAAGTTTTTGAAGCTCAACCATAGCAGCAGGGGATAATACATCTGGCCGAATGCTCAGCGCCTGCCCAAGCTTGATGTATGCTGGTCCCAACGAGGTAACTATCTCTCTTATCTCAATAGCTCGAGCAACTTCATTCTAGTCATTGTTAGCAACAAAGGGGAAGTAAAAATATCAGGAGACATAGTTGATACAAGTAAAGATCATGCTAAATAAACACGATTTACATACAAAATCCTAAATAACCTGAATCTGACCATCAAATGTATAGGATGGACTTAAACATGCTAAAAATCCTTTCTTCCAAAATTTTTTTGAAAAAGATTACCTCTTTGACCTTCTTGTTTATTACATCCATAGCAATACGAGAAAGAAAGCCTCCAGCAAAAGACAGCAACTGGACAACTCGTGTTGCTACAGCTCTTGGTCGTTTTCCCCAATATGCAGAGATAGTAGCAGGATCATACACCAACGGCAAAAACTCACTGCTTTCATCAACCTGTAAATATCAAATAGACCAGCAACCAACTCAGAAATAAAACCAAGATATTGTTTCACTATACAGATAACATAGCGGGAAGTAAAGCAGGTAATGCTTACAAACCTCAACCAGCTTGAGCTCGACATCATCTTCAGCGAACAAATTATCCTTCAAATTCTGTCCTCGAAGCCCCTTCATAAGTGCTGCTAATTGCTCATTTTCTTCCATTTCTGCCCTCACTCTTTTAATCTCTTGCGAGACATCTTGCATTCTCTGTAATTTTCCCAAGCTCAAAGCTTATATTACCATCAACACCTCAAAAACACAGTACCATGAATGCCAAGCTTATAACTACATGAAGCACAGCACCTTTTTTTTAAGGAAAAAAACAAAAAATTAATAGAATTAGTGTAGAAAAAAGTACCGTTGACGTGCCATTGACTTTGTTGGACGACGCCGGGGTGAAGGATTTATACCCGTTCACGGATTTCGGCGCCGAGGTCGAAGCTTTAGAAGCATCGGCGGGTTTCGGCTCAGTCGCAATTGCTCGCACAACGCCGTTGCGGCTACGAATCCTCCGCGATTGCTGAAGCTGGTTGGCCGCCGGGAGAGCTGCGCGGTGACGGTAGTGGTGGCGGCGGGCGACGGCGGTGCGACTCAGTGGATTGATTCCACCGCAGAACAGGTGTGCAGCGGCAGCTGCGTCCATTGCGGAAGTGAAGTGAAATTGAGGAAGTGTGTGCGTGTGAACTGTGGGAGTGTGTGAGTGCGTGTTTTCTTCTTCTGGATGTGAAATGTGTGAAGTTTCCGAGGGGGGAGTAGAGGATGAGAGTGTGTTGGGTGTTTTTTGGGACACGTGGCAGAACGGTGAGCGTTGGCGGCGTTTTATGCGTATGTGGAGCCTGCTTTTTCTGTGCTCGGATTTTGGGTGCCACCAGTTTTCGTACAGACGTTATGCTCTTCGTGCACGCGCATCAATTTTCACCACGTATAAAACGTTGGTTAATAAATTTATAATATGCAAAATTATGTTTTTAACCCTATGTTTTAGTTGAAAGTGTAAAAATGACATTATAAAATCTAAAAGTGCAGAAATAATTCTGAATTTTATACCCCAGAGTTTAAAAAAAATCAATAAAATAAAATAAAATAAAATCAGAAAATACATCCACTGCGTTTATAACCCTTCCCATTTCCTTCATCTGCACGCCGATCTGGTTTTACTCTCTGAACGCCGATCATGCATCCTAAACGCGGTAATCGTAACTGGCGTCGGCGTGGAGGAGGAGACCTTGAATGCCCAATCTGCGGTGGAGCGACGAGGATAGGGTTACTGGTGGTGGGAGACGGAGCGACAGAGCGGCATGATAGGGTAGGTTTCTAGTGGTGGGTGAGGACGCGAGGAGCGGCGAAGAGACGGAGCTAGTTTTGGGGGTTCTTGGGTTTAGGCGAAGGCGGTGGACAGCAAAGGATGTTGGGCGGTGGCAAGGAGCGACTGAGCTGGTTTTGGGGTTCTAGGGTTTAGGAGGATGTTGGGCGGTGGCAGGGGGTTTCTGGTGTTGGGCGACGGAGTGACGGTGTAGGGCCTCTAGTAGTGGGTGGCGGAACGGCGGGGATAGGGTTGCTGGTGGTGGACGACGAAGCGGAGGAGCGGTGGGGGTAGGGTTTCTGGTGATGGGCGACGGCGCGGGGAGCAGCGAAGAGACGGAACTGGTTTTGGGAGTTCTAGGGTTTAGGCTAAGGTGGTGGACGACGGAGGATGTTGGGCGGCGGTGGGGAGCGACGAAGCTGGTTTTGGGGTTCTAGGGTTCTAGGGTTTAGGCGGATGTTGAGCAGTGGCGGGGAGAGACAAAACGACAGAGCGAGGGGAGAGCTAGTGGTGCGACGGGGATTGGTAGTGGATCTAGGCGGGATGGTGGCAGATCTGGGCTGGGATAGGATTTTTGGTGGCCGATCTGGGCGAGATAGGGTTGTTGGCAGTGGGCGACGGAACGGAGGAGTTGGTGGAGCGGTAGCGGAGATGGTGGCACAGCGGGGGAGCTGGTGGTGGCATCTTTGTCATCACATTTTGTGTTTTAGAATTAGGGGTATTATTGTCTTTTCATAAATGGTCAATGGTTGAATTTGTTCGGTCAATGCCAGAATAGTGGAATTCGGGTATAATTGCACTATTTTACAAAAAAAATTAGGGTTAATTTTACACTTTTAAATTTTACTTAGGGTTACTTCTGCACTTTCAGATTTTACAAGATCATTCCTGCACTTTCTCATTCTTATAGGGTCATTTTTGCACTTTTCCGAAATATATAATATAAAAAAATGTTTTAATTTTTTTTGAAATTTAGTGTGTAATTTAACAAATGCAATGTATAAGTTAAAATAATAAGTGGTCTGCCATAAACTTATGGACAGGCCGCTTGATAAGGGACTCACTCTAAATAATTATAATGTGATTTTAAAAATTATAAAAATGAGAAATTACTCTAACAGAAGCAGACTCAACAATCAAAGTTAATGTCTATTTATATAATATATTATGGAGTAAAATAATTTCTGAAGATATAAGAAAGACTGCTGATCAGTTCTCATTTAGCATGTTACTTTTGTTTGTCACATAGTCGCTTTACCAGTTGGAGGGTGGTGCATTAAGGATGGGAAAATAGGCCTTTGTGGTTCTTGAGATCATGGAGAAAAGGAAACAGTTGATCCATATATGGTGGAACTGGAATCTTACTAGAGAGTTCCATCAGTGATGCCTAGTGTTGTCAATCTCTGACACGAACCGAGAATCCGATACGGACCGACACGACCGAAACTCGAAACCGAAACCCGAAACTCGAATCTGGCCCGAGAAATGTCGACCCGAACCCGCACCCGATACGACCGAATTCAACCCGAAACCCGAATCTGACCCGAGATATATTGACCCGAACCCACACCCGACACGATCGAAGTCAACCCGAGACCCGAATCTGACCCGAACCCGCACCTGACACGATCGAACTCAACCCGAAACCCAAATCTAACCCTAGATATATTGACACAAATCTGATATGAACCCAAAACCTTAATCAACTGAACTCGATTTAACTCGATAAATGTGATATTTAACCCAACATGTATATAACTCG
>JAULKJ010000001.1:4217831-4229488 GCA_032355405.1 Rubia balearica
AATCCCGTTTGGAAGATGAGATAAAGATGGAAGCTTGGTGGGTTGTGTGGCATAAACTTCTATCAGCTCCTAAAGCCGGTCTAGCCATTACTGCAAAACCAAAATCTCTGCTTTCAGCAAAACAACAACAAAAAATAAATTTCTGGTGCAAAATGCGGAGATAGTGTTGAAGAATGAATGAAGAATATCCGGAGCGAAGGCAAAGGCAAAGGAGAAGACGCAACGGGAGAATCAAGTGAAAGGGCCCAGGGGTTGCCACGGCAGTGCCGGTTTTTGGCGCCAGTAAATCTGGAATTCAATAATTTTAACGAAATTCGGAAACAAAGTTTAGTTTTTCTCCTTAATTTTCACAACACGCGCACGAGATTTTCTGTCACATATAGCAATGAAATTGTTTTTTATATAACTCAAAGCTTTTCTTTCTTCTTCCTTTTTTTTTTGCCACAGATTAACTTATCACAATTTCCACCTCCAATTTATCTCTGTCTTTCATGTCACATTGGGAGTAAATAATTTTCTTTTATATAATTTTTGGCCATCGATTTGTATCTTGAGTCCGAGCACGGCAGTAAAGATAAAAAAAATAAAAATTGTCCAACAGTAAAGATAAATTTGAGAAGCATTCACAAGCGCGCAAAAAGTGTGTGGACTAATCTCTCTATTAAGCACCTGAAAGCATTAAATGAAAATGAGCTGTTATAAATACCACGAATATCAAAGTGAGTTCTTTGTGCTCACACTCACTAATTATCAAAGTAAGATTTTATAGTATTTCAGTTATACTCTTTCATGAATTCAAACTCTTCTTCATGCATTAATTGCACCATTTGCCTCGAACCATGTATTCCAAATTTAATTATTGCAACAGTTACGCTAGTTTGTGATCACAAATTTCCCCTATTTAAGTTTATTTAGTTATCTTATTTTTTACCATCTAATTTCTTAAGAATTTAGAGATATCTAAAATAAGTAGGAAGTCATGACAAATAAGTGTAGAATGACGACTCTGGCTTCCATAAAAAGTGTCCATATATCCTGCAAAATAGATAACTTGTTTAGAAAAGTCGAGAAAAATAAAGATTATTTCATTTAGCACACCGTTATTTAAAAAATAGCGCTTCCACTTAATGTACTTATACATCATTCCACGCATCTTTAAGAGGAAGCCAACATTAGAAATCCAAATCATAATTTTTTATGGAGTCTATTGCATTTTTTTATGGTTATTTTTAGAGGAGGCTGAATGAAGATTAGTGCTTTATTTGGATAGTAAGTGGTAGAAATTGACTTAGTCGAGCATTTGAATTTCACAGAAATTGCAAGGCCGCGTGGTCCATTTCCCCCTTACGCAATGCATCCACAGCAGCTACCGACACCGGAACTCGACGCCGGTCTCCTTCTTCATTCATCGCCGGAGGCCGATCAAGAATTGGGCAAGCTCAAAAGGGTTCTCAGCATATGCGGTTACTTCCAGGTTTGATTTACCCAACACTCAATTCTACTCAGTTCTCAATAACCCCATCACTTTTTTAATCCATTTATTTCCTGCAGCTGGTTAACCATGGAATTGAAACATCATATCTCGATCAGCTGTGTGATGTCAGCAAACGATTCTTTGCTCTCCCGCCGGAGAAAAAGCGCAAGTACTCCGCCACCGCCGGATTTGATGCTTTTTTGAATGATCAGATCCCTGATCACGATCACACGTTATGTCTCGATTTCTCCGCCGGAGATCAGAGGACAGTCAAAGCATGGCCTGAACATCCCAAAGACTTCAGGCATTTCCTTCCTCAGCTCAAATTGCAACTTAACTGTTCATTTAGAAAATTGATTAACTCTGTCGAGATTGATATATAAGTTAGAATATTAGTAGTTTCTAGTCGCACATACTTATTTTTTACTCGGTTGTAGAACACCTTGACATGAGACACAGAGAATAGAGAAAGTATCAGGTTCTGTGACCTTTACGTTAGTACGATGTTGTCTATTTTAGGCCTATACTAACCAGTTTTGACAGGAGGGAAACTTAACAGTTCTCTTTCATTTTAAGCAGGAAAATTCAGCTTGAGTTTTCAAAGAAGTTGCAAAAACTGAATGCAGTGATGCTCAAGGCCATGGCTAAATCACTGAATTTGGAAGAGAATTGCTTTCTGAAACAATATGGGGAAACCCCATCATTGTTTGCAAGATTTGACTCTCACTCTCCTCAACTCTCGAGCACTCAACAACTTACAGTCGGACGCGGTGCAGATCCTTCAGCATTAAGCTTTATTGTACAAGAAAATATGGAAGCTATTGAAGTCCAGATCGATGATCAATGGTTCAGAACCCCTCTGACTCCTCATGCACTGCTACTCGTTGTCGGTGACCAAGCCGAGGTGAAACAGAATGTTAAGGTTTCTTGCAGCTGTCTGAACTGGGATCTTGAAGGTTTCTTTTGTGTTTGCAGATAATGTCGAATGGCGTCTTCAAGAGCAGAGTGCATAGGCTTGTGGCAAGTGCTGATGAAGAGGGGATCTCCATGTCTGTTTTCTGTAGCCCGGATAAGCGCAACGTCGTTGAACCAGCAGAAGGGCTGGTTGATGAGAATAGGCCAAGGCTTTACAAGAATGCGGTTGATTACACTGGTGCATTCTTTCAAGAAAATCGCCATAGAAACCAGAGATTGATTGATGCGCTAAAAGATTGAGGCTGGTGCAGATCAGATGGTTTGTTTTTTTATCCTGTAGATGTTCAGAACAATTCCATTTCGTTTATATGGTACTTAGAAACAGTCTTTTGTCCGGCTATAAACAGGTCAGTGTTGTCCCAAATTTCTTACTTAAAAGCTTAACATTGTAGGCCAATTAATCAGAACATTATTTAAGGTTAAAAACTGCACCTAACCACTGAAGGCCAGAGCCTTTAATCAACCAAGCACAGATTCATTTGACCTACACCAGATTAGCTACTAAAACCAGCAAATTCTCTTTACGAAATACACACAGAACACGAAACTATAGAATCGTAATATAACACCTGTTACACCCGTGAAGAACATCACAAGCCTTCAAGGCAGTATCTCAGAGGCTTTCCCAGTTACTTGGAACACAGCTTACCTACAGAGCCTAACCTCGGAAACCATGACAGAAGAGGAGCCGAGAAGGCAGACATACAATGCCAGGGCTTTACGACGGACAAGAAGAGGGGGTGAAGAAGAATAGGCACATCAATGGGGGATACAAGTAAATTTACAGATAATAGAGGGCTCGTAAGGCTCCTGCTAATGTGTGTCAGTATCAGAGTCATCAACTGTGAGCCAGTCACTTGATTCCTCACCTTCTGAATCTTTACCAAACCTGGTAGGCAATCCGGACTTATTCTGACTACTCTGAGCTCCAGAATTTTCATTCAATCGAACCCATTCATTTGAATCACTGCTAGATGAAAATCGTCCACTTTGAGCAGGCTTCATCCCGGATACTCTGTCCGATAAGTCATTATCTTCATCCTCCAGATCACTGAAGGAAACATCATCGACGCCTTCAAGATTCTTTGATGACTCGCCACCTTTTAGGCTTTCAACTTCTCTATCACTGGTACTACTGGCTTTCTCAAGTGGTGAAACGTCCAGAGACTTAGATGAACTGACATTGCCTTGTGCTGCATTTATATGTTCATTAGCAGCAGGGGCATTGGAAGTTTCAGAAATCCCTGAACTCTCCTCCACTTGTGCTTCCTTCTTATTTTGCAACTTTTTCACAAGTGTTTCTCTCACTTCAACAATCTACAAACAGAGCAGGCAGATCATTGACCAAAAGCAACAAAATGTTTGCACTTAAGCCAGAAAATGAACCCATTTGTCAAAAATGTAAGAAATAAAATTGAGATATTAGTGTGCTTTTTTTAATTTAAAAGAGGAAAGGGGGCATGGGATCTTGCCTGAGGAGACGACAGAAGCTCCATATCAGTCTCATCTAGTCTTGGAAGCAGCAATATAAAGTAGATCATCCAAAACTGCCCATCACTCATGTTACTGAAACTCTGCCTCAAACTCAGAAGATCAGGCACCAGCTCCTCCATAACAGCGGCATGTTGTTTTTGAACATCAGACAGATCAAAACCTACAAGAGAACCGAAACATATTGATACAGCAAAAGTCGTTCCAAGATTGACCTTAGACAAAAACTAACAAGAGCATAGAGTATGACAGCAACTATGCCATCCCATCCATCACCTAAAACAAAATAATAACGCACCAAAAAACTAGAACTGTTTGGCCCATGACCCCAACGGATCCACATTTGAGCGATCGACAACACAGTGAGGGGCATTTATAAAGTGAATGGTCACCTCTACTTAACACTAACCAGTTTTACATTGTAAGCAGCCTCATAACTTAACAGAAAGAGCTATCATCAAGTGTGAAAAGCAATGAATTAATGCTAAGTAAAGCAAAAATGAAGGTTTACCAATGGGTAAAGAGAGGGGAAAATCAGTCCAGAGCTCAGGCCTCACGGAAACCTTCCGCACAAACTCCACAACATCCTCCGTACTTCCTGGAATCTCAGCCTCTTCTTCCTCCTGATCATCATCCTCGCTGTCGCCATCGTCGACGTCGTCACTTTGTGGCTGCAGCAGGTTAGAAGCGAATTTCGAAATTCCGGAGGAAGAAGAGGAGAAGAGCGCCTTGAAGCTGCCCAAAATTTCAACTAAATCCTTCTTAATCCCGCTAATTGCTTCCTCAGGATCGCCAGACGACGCCTCTAAACCCGAAGCGTGATCACCGGGAACTTGATTATCGGTGCCGGAAGAGGCCGGCTGCGGCGGAGGAGCGAGAAACGCCGCCACTCCCCGGAGGTGGTGGGAGAAGGATTGAGAAATGGCGGAGAGGTCTTGTTTGACGCCGGCGCTTGGAGAGGTGATTTTAGAATTGGGATCATCGCCGTTGCCGGCGTCAGAATCATCGGTATCGGATTCGAAGAGGCTGGGTAGGGAGAATGATGAGAGCCAATTTGACATTTTTCTGGTTATTTCTTGCTTTACGAGAAGCAGTGCCCTTTATGAACAAGGAGAAAATAACAAATAAAAGAAAAAAGAAAATAGGTGCGCCGCATTAATATTGCCTACCTTTCTCTGTGATAAACTCACTTTCTTCCTCCAGAATTCTGTTTAATCCTGGAGACTGAAATGGAAGTATAAAATAGTAGAACATGGAAAACAGTAACTTATCATTTTGATTTGCTTCATGTTTTCGATCATGATTACACGTGAAATATCGACATAAGCATGGATTTAGTTTTAAAACCGGCGATATTCATCAGATTTAATCTTTCGGAGAATTTTTGGATGGGGTGTAGAGCCAATATACTGTAGCTTGCTCGCATCAATGACTATCTTGTTCTTTCATTTTCCACACTCCAGTTCAATTCAATTTATTTTAATAAAAATTTAAATTAGTGCTATTTAGTTAATTTCTATGCAATAATTAATTTTTTTATTGTATTTGATCTTAATTTAGTTCAGAATAGGAGAAGAGGCCAAAACATACCCCAACGGCAATAAATAATAAATTAACAAATGTGTCTTTGAAGTTCAAACTGCTCAAAATGACATCATCCACTGATACAAGAATAACATATTTTACAAATGGAATTGAGGGAGATTCAGTTCTCAGTGCACAAGTTTTGTGTTACAAAATTCATTTCATTATTATCCTCCATCAAGCAAACAATCAATGATTTATTACCCTCTATCTATTCTTTAAACAAATCTCATCCTACCTTCTGCAATGCACAGCCTTTTATGGTACACATCTATCCTTCAGGTATCTTCTTCCAAATCTCTATAGCAAAACCTAAATACACAGCTCCATCCTCCCCCAAAAAGTGCTTGAGCAAAAAGGATGAATCATCTTATAGCATGCTCAAATCAGACCTGAATATGGATTGTATGGTTGAACTGGCATGCTAGTGCCGTAGGGATGGACCCCGGCGCCATATGGAGTGCCGAAAGGGTTGCCGGGCTGTTGTTGTGGCGGCGTCGCCATCATCATCGGCGGCTGCTGCTGCAACATGAAAGCATGTTGTTGATTGATCATGCCTGCCATTTGAACATTGGTTGGTGCAGCTACGCCATTGGAGGCGTAGAATGGATCGTGTGCTGTAGGAAGCATCATTTGGTTGGCCATTGGTGTTGCTTGTTCCCAAGGATTATAGCTTACGGGCTGGCTGCTTCTTCTGTATGCATCTTCATATAAGCTGTCTAGCGTGAGCAAGTCGAGCCCTCCAGCCTTTTTTTGGGAAAAAAAAGTAGTATTATCAGAATCAAATCCTCAATCCAAATTCACATTGCCCTTTACAATGGACGCGAGAAAATTGCTGAAATATAATACAATAGTTATTGATACCAGTTTGCTGGCAGATGTTGCACTCCCATTGGAACTAGGGGTAGTAACGAGCGCCAATTCCCAGCCAGTACCATTAGTCAAACCAGTAGAAGCAGGTTGCTCAGCACCTCCTGGAACAGCAGTTTCATGTTATCATGTCGATTATGCAACGAGGAAAAAAAATCAGACTTCACGAAGCAACTTACCAACAGGCACAATGGCTAAAGCTAGGGCATTTTTCTCATCCAACTCAGAGGCAGCAGGATTTAGTGGTTCTTTCAGACCCTAGAAGCAAATAAAAGCAGCCACTACTATTAACATCCTGAGAACCTGGATATTTTAGGTACTAGTATCAAATTACGCAATAAAGTTACCAGTAGATCAGGTTCCTCCACTATAGGAATTTCTGCTTTGACAAGTTCTGGCTCAGGCTCAGGTTCAGGTTCAGGAGGCGGTGGGGTTGGAGTAGACACTACCTCTTGCACATCCGGACTCTTTTTGTATTCTATTGCCAAAGTGACCTTGGTTTTATCATCAACACTCTGCAGAGGCAAAATATAGAAACGGAAACCAGTTTGCTGAGTGCCCCTAGTTGTATCATCTTTCAAACATTTCATTTATTTTTTTACTCAAGTGCCAAAATAATCAAAGCAAGGATTCGGTGCCATTCACTGAATACAGAGTGCACTCAACAAATTGGATAATGAGCATAATAAGCCAGTTTAAAACAAGGAACGTGCACATAGATGAAAGTTTACTCAACGAGAAAGGGCAAAACACTAAGGATAATGCTAACATCACTGTTCAGGATTGCCTAATACCAATTATAACAGTTCAGACATGACTATTGTAAAACTTTAGGATGCCATTACTTTTCATTTTTTAACTCTCAAATCTTCTAAAGATTCATAAGTCTACTGAAGTTAAGAGGAATTCCATACCGAATCCCTACGAGCAGTAGAAAGACGAGGTGCTTCTCTCACATACTCCTCCATGGCTTGTATGAATGATGAAGGGGGCTACAATACGAAGAAACAATATAATATAAAATCTAACATTCAGGGGGGGAAATCAGAAGATATCTCGCAAAAGCAATGTCAAATAGTCAAACCTGTTCAATTTTAATAAAGCGCTCCCCACGACCAACATCAAGGTTTTTACATAATTCATAAAATTCTGATAGACTCTCAGCCTGAAGAAAGGGAAAAAGTTTCAAAAGATAAGGGAGGCAAATATTTCTAAAGACTCCAAATGGATAGAGAAAGAAACTGAGCTTGTACCTGCTGACCAGCCCTCCTATATATATCCAAAGCTTTAAGAGCATCATGGCGTTGCATCTCAAAAAACTGCCAAGATCAACATAGCATTAGTCACTCGTTGTCAGTTGCAGTGTTTAATGGCACCATCACAGAATGATCAGAAGAATAAACACAAAAAAATCAAAACCTACCTTGTCAACCAAATTAACAGTGCCGTCACTAATAGCATTATAGATTTTAATACTTTCTGTAGCAACCTGCAAGGGTGAGCGAGGAAAGTGAAGAGTTGGCCAAGAGGAAATCATGGGAAGCTAATTGCCATGCTTTAAGAGGAGACTTTACTCACCATATTAAGCGCCAATTGTATCACGTAATTGTGAACTGCAGCACCTTGTGGCTGCACACAAATTACAAGCATAGCTTCTCATATAGTGATCATCGAAAAGATTAAAAAATGGCAAACAGTTAAAGTTTCAGTGCTATATACTGGAAATATAAGCAGACGATTCAAGATATGTAAAAGCTAAAAACTAAGACCTGCTTAAGGTTACCTGACAAGCAAGAACACGGAAAAGAAGTTGCTGCAAGGCTGGTAACTGTTCTAGCAGTTCTGGGGTGTCCAATTCTTTGGTTTTCTGAATACCATTTAAATGTCATTAGTGAGAATTTTATATGCAAAAATCCAGAAACCTACGACCTAGTGCACACATAGATGAAGACAAGAACCATCACTTTCTAATTCGAAGAAGAAAAGAAGAGAAAGTCCACCAGTCAGATGTTTATAAGCACACTAATCAAGCACCATACTTCATCAATGACAAGAAGGTGTCAATACTCTCCCTTAACTAGATAATCTTCATAAAATCAATCAGACAGAAATGTTTCTAAACATTTTGTGCAGCAGAAAGGGAAGCTCAAATCCAATAAAACTAATGCATGAAGCAGTTTCTTACAGGATGATCTGTCTCGATGTCATGTTTTAACACCCGGAAACACTCAAGCCTTTCCTCCAAAAACAATGCATAGCTCCGCACCCATGCAGAAAAATCCCAGGCTGAGCAATAAGGTTGTAAATGTTTCAGACAAAAATGATTTCCTCCGCAAACTTCAAAGAGAGTTGTAGAGAAAGAAGCAGATTATCATACCATATGAACTTGAATCATCCTTAAAGTGAGACATATTGAGCATGTGGCTCCTGCCTCTTCCATAATTGATAAGTTCTTCCTGGAATGTAGGGTCAACCTCCCTCAAAGCACGATGAATAACAATCAAAGTCTTCAAGGCAACCTACACACCCATAGCAATGGTTAAAGCAGCACAAGGAGCATCAAAAAAGCATATTTATCATGACCATCACAAAAGCTATTGAACACATACCGCCCAGTTATGGGTCTTTGCTAGCCGTCTAGCGAGAGCGTGAATGCAGTAGGCAACATCAGCTCTAGGTCTGGTAGCCGATATCGCAGAAAAGATGGCTGAAGTTGCAAAGAGAGAAATTTGTGTGTTAGGTGCTATTACAGAGCCTACCACAAATGACAGGAGATGCAATCAAGTAGACAACAGATCCACAGCCACATTGCAGAAATACCAACCTCTCATGTGTCTTTCCTTCGCAGGGCGTTCCACATGATTCGTGGCCTTGACAATGGCAATGTCCAATTCCTGTCGAAATCAACAAGAGCACATCTTAAACACATCTTCCCAACAAAAATTCGGGGTAAAACATTGAATAATTATTCATACCTTATAGTCACTATTTATTTTAGCCAAACTGACAGTGGTGGTGTCTTTGAGAGCACCTAGAGTTTTCCGCAAGCTACTCTGTGTCCCTCCTCCCGACATCCTTCTCAACTAAAAACACCGCACGAGCTTGGTCAGATACACATAGCAATCACCACTCAGAGAAACAAGAAAAGAAGAAGAAAAACTATCTATCCATATGATCAAAGTAAATTGCATCGACCACAATCCATTGTCTCTCAAAATCCAACAAAAACTAATCCATATACAGTCCCCAATTCCAAAAGCACAAACAGGTGAAAACACAACCATCAGCTGTACGATAATCTGTACATAATATCAAACCGCATTTTGACCAAATCCAATACAAAAATCGCAAAGAACAGCAAAACAATCAAACAGAGATCAAATCAAACAGACGGTAACTACAAACAACAGGTAAACTGCATAGCGAGAGATCTGCGGTCATACTTTTACTTTTCAAACCAGTTGTAAAATCAAATAAATAAACCAAAAAACCCCGGGAAAATCAAGCAACGGAATTAGGGAACGAATTCATAATTATGATGAATGTAAACATGAGAGCTTTACCAGAAAGTGGAGATTTCTATGGTGTGATGGAGAAGAAAGATGAAGAAAATGGAGAACAAAGGTTTTGGGAGAAGGGGGAGTTTTTATATTTTTCTTGTGTATGGAAGAAAAAAGAGAGTCTACCAAAATAATGAATTCTTTTCTTGGTTGGCCGTCGGCGTCAGCGTCATTCTAATTTCTACCTCTCTCTCCATTATTTTTCGCGTTTTTTACTGCCTAATTTACTCCTATTCTTCTTTATTATTTAAACTATTAATGGAAAAAATTAATTAGAGTTTCAGGAATCCAAGAAAATAGAGTACTACTTTTTTCCAGCTACATACTAATTAGAGTACCGGATGCATTGGGTGTTTTTTTCCTTTTAATTATTTTTTGTTGATTTATTTATCTCGTTTTTTCTAAATAGAGAAAATTATAGGAGTAAAAAATATCGTCATAGAAGTGAAAATATGATGGGATTTGTTCCTATCACATTTAAAGTCAGTTACTGAACTGTGGTATGTTTTTAGATTAACAATATCCACTAACCATATGAACCTGTGCTTCCAAATTATCTGCAATGAGTGATTTTTGCAATAAAAAAGGAAAGGATTTGATACTTTTCGATACTTTCTATGGGTTAATTGTATTTTAATGTGTGAATAAATGGAATGGAATACTCAATTCATATTAGGATCTATGTCTGTATATTGTATGTTTATGAAAACTGTGGATTTCAAAAATGCTATTTGAGCATACAATATTTATGCAGTAATCACAACTAAGTTATGATGATGTATAATTTCATATAACATAATACACCTCCATACAATATGAACAAAATATCTCTGGAGATACAAAACTCGTGATACCTCATAAATACCATATAATTTGCCTAGAATACATACTGCAAGTATCATATTTATTTTATTTTCTACATTTACAAATATGAATTGCTCGTATATAGTTGAGTACTTGTACATATAAGGTGCACCATCACATTAGTATATACCATCTTGAAATGAGTTTTAGTATAAAATCGTGAGAGTCAATTTAAAGCTAATTAGAGCACTTAGGCCTGCATCTTCACTACATTTCAATTCAATTTAGTTCACATCATATCAGTTCATTGAAAAATTAAGAAAAGTGTAAAAATGACCCTATAAAATTGAGAAAGTGCAGAAATTGTATTGTAAAATCTGAAAATACACAATTAACCCCATGTTTTGGTAAAATAGTCCAATTATACCCATTTTTCTCAATTTCGATGTTGACTAAAAAATACAGCCATTGACCACAAATGAAAAAGACAGAAATACCCCTAAGTTTTAAACTGAAAAATCTAAAGATCATTTCACCTCTCCATTCTTCTTCTTCTGTTGGCTTCTTCTTCATCTTCACATCAACACCGGCAACGGCGGTGGCTGCGGTGGCCGGAATCTTGATTTTTGCTTTATCAAAATCTCCATTTTCTCAAATATGATCCCTCCACCGCCTCACCACCGTTCCTCACCATCCGCCGCCTCAAACAACTTGCGTCTCACCACCACACCCCCTTCTTCCAGCCACCCATCACCACCCCAGCTCTGTCACCACCACCCCGTCCAATCGACCACCACCAAGCCCAGCGAATTCCCATCGGGGTCACCACAATAGTTTGACCTTAAAGCAAATCCCCGTCGTACGCCGCCGTCACCGTCGTCCAAAAACAAATCACCAAC
>JAULKJ010000001.1:4229588-4240318 GCA_032355405.1 Rubia balearica
AATTACACTTATCCGAGAAAGCAAATAAAGAAAAAGAAAGAAGAAGAGCCGCGACTGGAGGCGACGACGGTCTGAGAACAAAGAAGAAGAAGTGGCGATAAAGAAGAACGGAGAAGAAAGGAAACGGAGGAAGAAGTGGCGAAAATGAAACCAAGAAAGAAAAGAAAGATTTGATTTTTTAAAGGGCAAAATGGTCTTTTCAACAAAATCCGGCCATCAAATGGTTGACTAAAAAGTAAGCGGAGTCAAAAGTTATTTTGACACTTTCTGATATTACATGGTTATATTGATATTTTCAGCCCAAAATCAGAATTATTTTAGCACTTTACTCAAATTTCAATTTTAAACTCAGGAGTAATTTACATTTTGGAAATGGAATCACTCGTTGGAACAAGGCTGAAGGCACTTTCTTGTCTTTATCTTCCCAATCTCTGAATAAACTGTAAAAAAAATTTTTTATTAAACTTTAATCAGCAAAATTGATATATTAAAAATAACTATTAATATATATTTTTTACTGATAATATTATTACATACGATATAATTTAATTTTTTATGATCAACATTTTTTAAAAATCACAATTTTTATGTGTCATTATCAAAGTAATTTAACATATTTATAATTAAATATGTATCTCGAAGAAGAATCCGTCTCTTGAAAGACGGTCTTTCCATAAGTCATGGAAAAATCAAGGTCTAAAGTGCAAATTAAAAGAAATGAAGATGAATTTGTTGGGTTGTATGAATCGGATTATAAACTTTATAACTACTACACAATGCGTAATAAATTTTTAATATTGTAACCAAAATCTTTTACCTTTTATTATTTTAATTAAATTTCATCTTTCCATAAGTTTATGGAAAAACGATCTTTCCCCAGACTAAAATTGTATTGTGTAATTTATTTTGTAACGGATGAAATATTGAAATTCAATTGATTAATTTTGTCAATAGGGATAAATGCATTTATGCCTCCTGATTTTTTGGTTGGTGCACATATATCCTCAATTTTTTTAAAGTGCGCATATGTTCTCTCCAATATTTTAAAAGTGCACATATATTTTACCCTGATTTTGGAAAGAGCACATATACATGTACAACAAGAGATCGGCATTTGAAAAATTGAAGGATATATTATTCAAACGTCTTAAATATACGTTTAGGGTAACTCCAAGATTTCAATCCTATTTTATCCTGGGTTGAAACGGACCCAACGACTGAAGGGTAATCTCCTTTTATTTTATTTTGACTGTACAGAATCATCGCGTTTCTGGAAGGTAAGACCATTTTAATTTTGTAACCAATCCAATCAATATTTGATTTTTCCATAAGCATTGAAAAGATCAAGGTTTAAAGTGTAAATTAGAAAAAATTAAAATAAAATTTTCGGGTTACATGAATCGGGTTATAAACTTTATAACTAATATACGTTACACAATAAAATCTTAATATTGCAACTAGGACCTTTTACCTTTTATTATTTTAATTAAACCCCGTCTTTCCATAATCATATGGAAAGACGGTATTTCCCAATACTTTGCCTTCTCACTATATGATCAAAATAAATAAGTATTCTCTGTATTTTCAGCCCCGTTGCTTCTAGAAAGAGAGAGTAAAAAAGTCCACCCTCAAGTTCATTCTTTTTAATTAATAAAAAAATAAATCACATGGAAAAATGCTCAATTTATACTTTCTGCCAACTTTTATTTTTCTCATTCATAAATGACATTTTTACTTCACAATTAATGAACCCTTTATTATGGTAAAGAATAAGGGAAAAAATAATTAAACGGTCAGGTTCAGTTGAAATTATTTTCAGTTCAAATAAGTTAGATTTAGGATAAATAAGTTTAGTTCAATAATATGTTCAGTTTGGATGAATTAATTTTAATTAAAAAATGATCATTATTATTATGAATATTTGTACATAACATTAGCTTTAATGATTTTTATTAATTGTAGTATTGGTTTAATTTAGTTTGGTTTGGTTCAACTAATCAGTCCGATCCAATTTGGTCTTGTGCAATTCGATCAAGTTCAATTGAACCTAGCTAGGTCTAGTTGAGTTCGGTTTGAACCAGTTCGCTTTAGCCCACCTGATTTTGTGTAGTTAAATTAGGTTTGTTTTGTTTCAGTTCAGTTTGCTTTGGTTTGGTTCAATTAAGTTCATTCAAGTTCAGTTTGGTCCAATGTGATTCAGTGAATCTCATTTCAATTTTTTCCGACCTATTTCCCCTCATTTTTAAATTATAAGAAACTACTCTCTCGTCCCAACCCTTTCTGTAAAGATAGAAAGGGCTTGTGTTTTTTTAACGGAGGAAAAGGTTTTAAAACCTCTCACCAATCACCATCACCACACATCCACCATTCCTGCCAGTAAACAATTGTGCCGGTATGTCCTCACCTACATCGCCAAGACCGACGGCTTCGTGGAGAAAAAATACCATGGAAGTTGACGACATCATCTGAGCTGAGAATGCCAACTCCGCATCGCGGCGTCCATCGGCGCCGGTGATTATGAGTATGCCGTAGCCTTCCAAAAACGCATCAAAATTCTAGATGAGAAAAGTGGACGAATGAGTGCGGAGGATTTCAGTGAGGGGATCTACTTCGCCGCAAAAAGTGAGCAGATGTGTGCATAGGTGATTGTAGTGAGTTTCGACTATGGGGAGAGGATGATTGAAGAGAAGAATCTTCAGAAGTATATGAAAGTGTGGGAAGGGCCGAGGAATGAAGAGGAAGGTGGAGACGGTTGTATCGCTATGATGAGTATGTAAATTGAAGTATTTTTTCCATGACGAGAAAGGTGAAGTAAACGGTTGTGTCTAATTGATGAAAAAAGAAATGGGGTAGCGATTTAGTAATGAATAGGGGTTGTGCCCAAATGTTAATTCCTTATGTTTTAGGGGTAGTTATGTCTTATAATAGGTTGAATATTTCTAAAATTGAAAAATGTGTAGATTTATTTGCGACAAACTGGAAAGAAATTGTGCAAATTTGGATGGGATGAAGAGAATAATTCATTTCAGGAAAAATAATCTAAGTTCAGCTGTAGTAAGTTCAATTCAATGATAATAAGTCAACTTCAATAGAAATAAGTTGAATTCATTAAAAAAAAATAGACGCAACTGAGCATATCTCGATCTTCATACTTTCATATGATGATGATAAATAACAATAAAATTTAAGGCAACCCTAAAATTTATCATAACTAATGATACCATTATAGATTTAAATGTTGATTGAACAGAGATAAGATTATAAAAAAAATGATATGAAAATCCTGATATAAAGAGACGCGAGTTAAAAAATTTGAGAACCAAACTTTTATATATCCTCTTCCCGTATAAGTTGCACACTTACTATTTGACATTCAATACTATCAAACTTTGACCACATAATTGAATAGATATACAAACAATAATATTATCGTATGTGATATTGTTGGATTCATCGTAATAAGTAGTTTACAATATCAACTTTTTATTTGCTATTAGTATACGTAGCTAAACATATTAACGATTAAGCATGTTTCTTGAGTACTGTGAAAAAAATTCTGTGATGGTTATACTGGGACGGGGGAGTATCATCATTCACCATTCTTCTCTTTTTAGGCTGATTCTGGTTTAGATAAGTACTGGCTTTAATTGTAAATAATTTCAACAGTCGAAGCTAAATACCCTCTACGAAATAAGGAAATATTATGGAACTGTGTACTCCCTTCGTTTCTTTAACAATAACACACCTTCTAATTTATGATGTTTCTTTAAAAATGTCACATGCTAGTTATGACAAGTTTAAAGTTTTTACATCCACTCATTTTACTTTTTCTTATTTCAATTCAATTTCACCCACTCATTTAGCATCTCCTAAATGCTAACACGCAAAATAATGTGGCATTGTTAAAGAACGGAAGGAGTATTATTTTTAGTATATGATCATGTGATTAGTTGTGAATGCATGGGCAAAATATGGAAGAAAGGATTGGGAATGGTTAGCCAGGTGGACCAGCGGTCCTTGCATCGACCTCTTTTCTGCTTCTTTCATTCTATTTCGGTGATTACTGAAGTAAAATTTCAGCAACCTTTTTGTTGTTGGCCTATTTGAGTTGTCGGTGCCCCTCTCTCTGTGGACTCTTCATAATGGACCTAATTATAATTAATAAAATCTGATTAATTCACATGGATTGGAACATTAGGGAACATGTCTGGTTATAATGTTTATCTCTCAATGCAATAAACGCGTCTCTCCTAAACTTAAAAAAGTCACTGCCATTTTTTTTTATAAAAAAATCACTGTGTCATGAACATAGGAAACTTTTTCTTCTCCGATCAATCCTTTCTCTTCCAAACCTTCCTCACCGATTCCTTCCAAAATATCGCGGACTCCTTCCGTTCCTTCTCCTAAACCCTTCCTTATCTCGAGAATTCTCCTATCCACCGACTGTGGAACACATCGTCTACATATGAGTTGCAAAAATGCGCTTCACTATATCCAGAATTACTTAGAAATTTCAAAGATTTTTTTTAAGAAATGGCCAAGACTATTCATTGTTATAGTTATGCCATTATTAGAATTAGCATTAAGAATATTCATACTATAGTTATGCCATTTACTAGAATTAGCATTGTAAAAGTCAATAGAATATTAGTTGCACTCGGTTTATTAACATTGGCCTCCTTTCCATTTTGGGTTGATTTTTTTATATTGCCTCCTTTTCATATTTGGCTAATCCTAAATAGTTTCATCCACTCAATTTACTTTTTGTATTTTCAATGCAATTCTCACCATTCATTTCAGAGTTAAAAAGAGGCCCAAAAGTAGGAGTCAATGTTAGGAAATCGGAAGGAGTACAACACATGACCTGACAAAGTCGACATTTATTTGTAACCAATCCCACGTTATGACCGAAAATCAACCCCTTCACTTCAAAAACAAACAGATATCCTAGATGAACATTGAATTTAATATACGATTACGACAAGGCCAATTCTGCATCACTTGTACCACGTGGCCTCATGAATTTTCCAGTGGCATCTGTAGGTAATTGCTAATAACATGTCAGCATATTATTGTATCCGGCAGATAACAAAGCATCACAAACACATGAAAGGAGACCATGAACTGTTGCCTACACACAATTATTAATAAGTGTTTGGCATATAAGATCAAATTTACAACAAATAAAACTCCAAATGGTTTATTAGTAATCCTCTAATAAAAAATTATGGTACAAAGGACAAATTATTTTCTGACGCCAACTATGGACTACACCTAATTATGGGTGTGGGCAAAAATAATTAATTTAGTAAAAGAAGGAGAGGAAAAAGAGCTAATGTTACATACAACAAGCTCTTCCTGTCATCAAAATTGGTAGAAGCAGTCACATGGTGGCTGCCTGAATTTAACATCTCTTCACTACAGCAGTAGCAAAGTAAGGATGATGACTAAACTCAAAGTAAACTTTGAGCGGCGGATCAAGAGTGCCCAACCGGCAAATAAGATTTAGGGCGACGACATTGTGTTCTGCCACCTGTTCAATCTTCAGTAGTTCCTTTAATTTGTCCGCATCGTGTGAGTAACTCGTCCTCAGCTCCTTTGCAATTCGCTGAGCATCCTTGAAACCATGGTAAGTAGACAGCGTCTGTGAAAAAGGTGATCAATTAGCATGATTCACAATGAATTGCAAACTGAAGAGAGCCAGACTGTGTGGAGTTACTTACAGAAAATCTAGCACGGCTTATTGCCTCTTTAAATGAGAAGTAGGAGGCCATGTGATCAGGTATACAAGCTTTCTGTAGGAGCTCAAAATGCTGAAGAAATCTCTGAGAAAAATGCAATTTGATGATTAAGATGATAATATAACATTAAACTTTGGAAAGGGAATGGAGAAACAGGACAAGACACTTGATGCAAGCAAAGCATGAACAAGAATGTGCTTTAATACAGTAATTGTTCAAGTTATTTAACGTCCATGGGCTATACACAACCCTCGAGGTCCAACGAGAGTTGGCGAATTCACGTAACCTATGAATTGTTAAGTGTGTGTACTTGTCCTTAGAAAGATATGCTCCAAATGCATACCTCTTGCTCACTGTTGAAAGGACCAGTACTTGTAAAGACATTACATTCATTCCTCAAAGCTGCAAGCATCTGGTAACAAATTGACACAATATCAGACCCAGAAAGACCAGAAAATTAATCAATTGAGACTTAAACCGAGTATCAACTAAAGCAAAATTAACCAATTTACCATTGCAAGGCCTTCAGCAAGATATATCTGGCACTGAAGGAATATGACCGCTGGAGGAATTTGATAGTCCTTTGACCTGTCCTTTATAGAGTCTCTTTTCTTCTTCCCCTTCCGCATACCTGAAAACGTAATGAAGTATGTAAAATACTACAGCAAAAGAAAGAATTACTCTTGGAACTTTACAGATCATTAGGTGCACAAAGTAGCATGAATATGAAAGCACTAATTACAATCCAGTCTAAAGAATTCTAAGAACATCCATATATCCTTCACAGAGTCTCATTTCTCGAGCCAGTGACTTAACATGCATGGTAAGCAAAGCATGTAAGAGTTCATGACAAGGGTCACATTATCTTTCCTTTGTCATCTTGATGCTGTTGGATAGACATGATGGATGAAAGATCAAAGGTGACATAGAAAGGCTTGACAAAAACATTTAGCTTGTAGAATTTAATACAGATAACTACCAAAATATATTTATTCTAAGCAAATTGTCAATTTAACATATTCCTCAGATAATTATTTAGATGTGATAATTTTCAAACACATTTAACTTTTGTTTCTCCCTACATGAATACATGGAATTATTTATGATACTCTACTGAGCACAAACAATTGAGAACAGTCAAAAGATCAAGAATTATGTGTAGGTGGAAATTTGACCCAAAGCAGTATCACACTAGGTGTTAGCTGATTTAAATTGAGCTAGTAAATCGTATAAAAGTTTCTGTGCGCCTAATGCGTAAAAAAGGAGACTAGTCATGGAGCATACTCACTATTGTCATTGCTTCTCATCATTTTCATGTGTGTCTTCTCTGCAAGCTTAATCAAAACTACATACATATACCAATACACCATGCAGTAGTCAGAAGGTGAATACAGCTCCAATTCGAAGCCCAATGTGAGGAATCGAACTGCTATCCAGTAGGTTTGCTCCTCTACCCAGATGAAAATGTGATTGCATATCTTCATGCCCACACTCTGCAGGGATTAATAATCAAATAGACTTTTAACATTTGCATCAATTTTAAATCATTACAGTACCAGTTTGTAAAGATAGAAAGAAATAATGCTTGGCTGCCTATGCACAGCAGTAAAGTAACAGCAGACCTGAGGAACTGCTATAATTGCCAGGGTGGTAGCACTTAGATCTATGCTACCTCAGATGTCTGTAAAACCCAACACTTATTAAGATATTTTCCCTAATTGTTTTTGTACCCCCACCCTTGTCCTTGGTAGGAATTGAACCTCGTCCTTAAGGTAGTGACACCAGACTTCAACTGTTGGGCCAACATCCAATTCCCATCAGGATATTTCCTACATACATGCATGTCTAGACAAACATTTATCGAAATTCCAAATTTTATTTCATCCAAAAAGTATCTTTGGATCTTAAAGTAAGTAGGGAATCATGAGAACTACTAACCTCATCAATGGAAGTGCTCGATATATCTCCAATCTCTGCCTCGACAGCCATCTCCAGCTAATAAACACATAAGAACAATAGATGCTCCAGTCAGTTCTCAATGTCAATTGACACCAGAATTTTCTTCAATAACATTTAAGCCTTAACCACACTATTTGATGTCAGTTATAAGGATGATATTGTGTCTGATCGTAATTGTCTTAAATTAAAGTGAAAAAATCTGTCAATCACTGATTAAATTCGAAAAGATGGATCATTTTCATTTTAACACTGAAAAAGAAATAGAAAGGACCCTGCAACTGGAACTGATCAAACTTCTAAAATGCAAATCCAACTTTATCAGCTGGATATCTTTATCTCTAGAAAGTACACTTTATTATGGAAAATACCCACTCAACAATCTGTCAATCAAAAAACTTGGCCCTTCCATCAAGAATTGGAGAACAGCATAAATTCGGAGATGATGCACAGAATATTATTTGTTACCTGCATACGAATGACCTGCCAGTCTTGTAATGTTTTGCCAAGTTTACGTCTTTGCCATGCAGCATTTGTGCAAAGAATTTTGAGCAAGTTGATTAGCAGCTGTATTAGATAGAAAATTTACCACAATTAGGTTTAATAAGCTTTCTATTTTAACCAGTTATTCTCAAAAAAAAAAGACATACACATATTTGTAGGAAAGAGTAATATGAGAAAATAATGCTTCACTACAAGGTCAAGATCAAATCAAATGGCACATTTAATTCCCATATCTACACCTGCCCAAGTTGTGATATGGACTCGGTCTTTTGCAAGTCGTCTTTTTTCGCCACTTCAGGTAAATAGGCAGCTTTGCAGATTACTGCAAAACAGGGGTCACGTCCATAGAGTTTTCCTTCTTGAATCAGCAAAAGCTGTGGATTGGGTGTGAGCATTAGAATCAAATTACACAAGAATAGAAAATTTGCACAAACTAAAGACAAGGGGAGAGACAGACTTTAGAGATGTCTAAACAGAAAACATGAGGAAATAGTAGAAGATGATAGATAATTTGAGAAAAACTTATCTGCAAAAGAAAAGTAAGTTAAGCATGAATAAGTGTGATGGCCCTGTAGGTGCAATGCTTGGATTTTGGGAGCAAATCCTAGAGAAACTTCAGCTCTATTGAAGTTGTTTCTAAATTTTCTGGTTCTCTTAATTTCAGAATATCTATGTCCAACATTACTAAGGCCTGAAAATTTTTCTACGACCTGTAATGATCGAACCATGCGTGCTCAGTTGAGCTACATCACAAACACTGCTTATTCCTATAAAAAGTCAGCTTTATAGGCAGTCTCTCATTTTTATTGAAACTCCAAAACCCAAGGAGGAATGGCTCATCCATCAATACTATACCTTAATATAATTCAAAATTAATTTGGACTAAAAAGATTGATAAATAATATGGCAAAGAAGGATTATGCCAGCCTGATTAGTTTGCTAGAAGAACTTATCCACCAAAGTAATTATATACGGACACCATAGCCTCCTAATTTAGTAGTCACTTACTTGTCTCATTCCAATTCAAATCATGCGACGTACCCTGGCACAAGTTCAATTGGCATAACTATACATCTTCCTACACCTAGAATGTTAGTAAAAAGGGGAAAGCACGTAATCCTCTGCAACTTCGAAAGATTTTAAGCACTCAATCAAAGTAGATGACATAACTCAAGTTACAAGAATAAATGAAAAAATAAGACTATGAAGAAGGCTCGAAATTTCCATACAGAGACAAGATGAGTAAAAGATTTATGTACTTTGTCAGTATGCCATCATTTCCCAAACTAAATATACATAAAACCAGTAAGAGATGCAATATTGGGACAAACCTGTAGATAAGCTCTTGCAATTAAATCGGGATGAAGCTTTTGAAAACCAACTACAAAGTGCAAAAGCACTTCAAGGACTGGATCAAAAGTGTAGGAACATATAATATTAAGATCTTGTAGAAGTTTCTGGAAATAATTCACAGCCTGGTAGAGTAACCATGTGGAGTGATTATTTGAACAATTAAAAAAATCACAAGTCTAACAAAATTGAAAACATCCAGTTCCAAAGCAAGCTCCACAAACACACCTTTCTCCAGCTCAGCATTTTAATAGAACGGGGTGGAGTTGGAGCAGACAATCTACTGTTCAAGGTTGAATTGAACCCAATTGGTTGACGACCAGATGCAGTAGTTTCATCCTCAATTGCATTGATGACAGTTCTACGCATATTATTGGAACTTACAAACTCTGCCAGTTGAAGCATAGAGTCCAGTTCGGATAAACATGCAGCAATATGCTTTCTTGCTAGCTCCAGACATTTACCTTGAGGTTTCCTCATGCACATAAGTGCATGATAGAAGTGCTGATGAATAAGAAGATAGAAATAAATCTTATTAAAGAAAATTTCATGCCAAAAATCTAAGTAATCATTATCATAAGCCTTTTTTAGCTCTAAACAACATTACTATATAAAGCACTTATTTAGGAATGAAAATAAAAACTCAAGGAATTTTTTTTTTGCCCATGATACTAATAGAACCCAGGAGGTCAGATTTCTTTGGACATGCAAAAGAAATTGTTTATTGAAAGACATAAAACACGAAAAGGTGAGTTTTAAAGTTATCTAAATATAATATTTCAGAAACCAGAAAATGCTGGATAAAGACCTGACGAAAATGTCAGTGGCACAATATTGCCCGTAATACATAGAAAGGATGATTTTCCAAGCTATCTTAAGATAATCATTTTTACGATGGGCCATTTTTTGTACCAATATATTCAGCACAAAGTCATACAAACACAGAAAACACAGGATAAAGACCTTACGAAAACGTAAGCGGCACAATACAGCTTTGCAGAACCCTTCTTCAAGATCTGGATTCGTTTGTAATGGTTCTATATCTGCAAATAAGGACTCATCATATGTTACTAACATTTAAAATTACAAATTAATCATCATTAACTTTAAATAAGAGAATAGGAACGATGACATTGTATAGCAGAGTAACAAAGAACTACTCATTACACTTTGGACATC
>JAULKJ010000001.1:4242114-4253729 GCA_032355405.1 Rubia balearica
AGTTCCAGAATTTTTGCGGGAGACAATAGGGGAGACAAATGATTATGCCAAGCTTCTAAACCACCCATCTCCTTTAAAAACAACTCCAACTCCATAAAATATCCCTTTTGGAAGATTTCTACCTCCCCCTCCATACTTTTGGATACTCATGGTGACCTTCACCATATGGATAACATTAGGGTCATGCCGACGACCTTAAATATATGGAGCTTCTCGGGAGGCAACCCAAGTTTTAAATTATTTTAGTAGATTTTTTTATCTTTTGAAAAAAATTGAAAAAATTCCCTCACTCTTGATCTAGAACTCTTACCCAAAACAACAAAAATACCACCACAATCCATCACAAAAACCATCACCAAAACCACCATCTAGGAGTACAACTAGTTATTGCTTTTTATGGGTGTTGATCAAGACTTTCATAGTTATATATTTTTAGTGGATGGGTCAAGGTTGCATATTGGATGGAGTTTGAGAACAAGGAAGAGATAACATTCGTTGAGGAGGGAATGACCTTTAAGGTCCTAGTTGTGAGTTTTTTCTTTCTCCCTCATTTCTTTATCTTTTCCTTTTGGCACATTGAGTACAATGTGTGTTTCAAGGTTGGGGGAGAGAAACATGTCTCATTTTATTTTATTGTAGTGTGCGTATGCTCTACTTTGATTTGTTTTTCTTGGAAAAAAATTTCGCTAAGTAGAAAACCCGAGAGGGAAATTTGGGCAAAATTGGGGGCCCGGATATGTCGAAAATATGAATGGATGACCTATGAAAAAATGAGAGGCCAAATGTTGTGGAAAAAGGTGATGGCGGGCATTGAAAAAGAAAAAATTGTGTGAAGCTAGGGTAAAAATCCGAGAGGGCTCCTAGGAAAAATGACAGAAAATGATAGAAATTGAAAGATTCTATGCTTCTCTTAGTTTGTCTATTTGGTATCTTCTTTGGTAGAGTAAAATAGTTTTATACTTGTATTTTGTACCTCACCTTTGATTGGTATGATGGTTGTTTAGATTATCTTAGGTTTTGGAATGCGAGAGTGTAGATATTCTTATGTCTTAGAAACTATGGTAGTCTAGGAATAAAATGTTGGGTGTTTCACGAAAACCTTTGCATGCTAATTTACACTTATGTATTTGTTTATTCTTGTTTACTAGAGGACGAGTAAAGGTTTAAGTGTGGGGGATTTGATGAGACGTTAAATGCATTTATTTTCCAAAGCATTTAGCATCTCTTTTGTTATTTTTTTGTTGGAAGATTGCTAGATTTAGGTAGGATTACATTGCAAGGGGTTTTGATAACCATTTTAGGTTCGTATCTAAATCCTTCATTTTGTATCCTCTTTTGAGTTTAATGTATGTTTGGTCCTTTCGAGCATCTAAATTTCTTTTTGTGAGCTTAATTTGTAGATTGCTCATAAGCACTTTGGAGTATTTTAGTGATGTCCATTCTCAATAATGGTAGAATATTAAAGGCTACGAGTCAAAATGTGGTAGAAGATAAAAGGGTCGAAGAAGGAAGACAAAGAAGCGGATGAATTGTGATCCTATTTCAACCAAGTTCTGGGAATGATCCGAGAAGAACCAGCCTCTGAGGGTGGTACCATTGGATTTTTCTTTTCGGGTACTATAAAAATGACTATAAGAACTCCCAAAATGGATGAACGGTTCACTAATAAAGGCAGAAAAAGGGGGCAGATTGATCACTATGGGCTGCAGCTATGTCCTACGGGCCGTAACTTTATCCTACGGGCCGCAGCGGAAAGATTTGAGCAGCCTTATCTTTATTTTTAAGCCTCTAAAACTCTTTCTCTCTTCATTCTTCTACTCAAAAATACTTCCCAAAACCCTAGGGAGCTTTTCTTCTTTTACTACTGATTCTTGCTATTATGGTCTGCGTTTTCATAATCTAGGCTAAATATACTCTTGGGAGTAATTGGTAAGCACATCTAGTATGAATTTGCAAGATTTGGTTTATTCTATTTTTTCTTTGATTATCAAGTTTTTTTTTGTACTTTGTTGTGTGATTGATGAATGATTTAGACTAAGATGATCTACTAGTTGAAGATTGTGAATTGATTGTTCGATAGGTTTTTACTCAAACCCGGATGACTTTGTTGATGCGATTATTGTTGATTGATGTTAGGTTGTAATTAGAGGTGACAACTTATTATAATTTTTAATTGATGAAATTTCTTTGGTTTAGGATGAATTTGAATGGGTTTGCCTAATTATCGATGTGGCTCACTAGTGACGTCGAGCATGAAGGCCGATTTTGTAGTCATTGTTAGTAGATATACATGTGCTATCTATATGTTTCTCGCTCGTAGGAGATTGTGGTAGTTTTGTTTGTTCTCCATGTTTATTTCTATTCTCGGGGAAGTCTGTGATGCCGATCATCTAGAGTGACCTGAGGGTAAGGGTTATTGTGTATTGTCGATCTCCCACTATAACTATAACCAAGAAGAGCTGAGAAATGTCTTCACTTGAAACGTGTTGAAAAGTTTTCCACAATATGTGGTAAATGCATAAAAATAGGATGATTAGTCGATGATCAAAGGATAACTGGAAATGTAAACCAATTGCGCCCAAGACTCATTTTCATCTTTATTCCATCTTTTGTATTAGTGTGATCGTATTTGCATTGTCATCTATAATTGTTTGTTAATTTAGTAGTTTAAAGTAGTCGTATTGTTTTCTAAAATCCAAAACTCCCCTCTTTACTTACTTTCATGTATATATATAGCTATATCTAGGCCTATATCCACCCTTATATGTATAATCGCTTAGGAATATCCCTCTTCTCTATGGACGACCCCGGCTTTCCACTATCTACTTTCTAGTAGTTAGCCGTAATTAGGGCTATAAATACTGTCTTTGAGAGGCACGATGACGGCCTCCTAGAGCCCTAGTGGCGGGAGGGGTGATTGGTGGTAACGGAGGGAGACCCTAGCAGCGGGAGGGGTGGTCAGGGGAGGTCCTAGCGGCGAGATGGGTGTCTGGTGGTGGCAGCGGGAGGAAGCCCTAGCGGCGGGAAGAGTAGTTGGGTCAAAGATCCTTTTCGCATTGGACAAAGAATCATTTTCGCTGCATAAGATTACCCTTGGATAGCAACTCCCTTAGCAATTCAAGTATCTCAGTCATCCTCTTTGTTGGTCCACCCATATTTGGCCTTCAAATTCATCATTTTCAACGCGGCGCTCAGAACGGAATGTTTTGACCCATCATACAATGTCGTCTTCATGTCATCGTGCAATGCTTCTAGGGTCTCGGGTTTACCGTGAAATTCTCTAGCAACATTATCCACTATCTCGTCAAATTCATCGTCTCCATCTAAAACAACACATTTTTTACTTTTAACTTCTTCACCAATATCTGTGAGAACCTCCACATGCCATATCCAATGACTATAAATAGTTTGAAAACCTAGAATTACCAAATGTTCATACAACTTCTTTCTCCCCAGAAATACATCATTCCTACAATTCTTACATGGACAATGTGCACGCATCACTCCATTCTTTGAGGCATGTTCGAAAGCTAATACAATAAATGACTCTACCAGGGGAAAATTATCGGGTGAGTTCCTGAGATCGCTACCGATGAGTTTAATTCTATTCATTAAATGCACTTACGTAGCTACATGGAAGTGTGATTTAAGCCCATTAGGTCTTACAACACATTTGGATTCAAAATAAAATTCAAACATAAACCCCAATTCAACCTATTTATAACATGAATTCAATGAATTCAAATGAGTGATAGAGTTGAACATACCTTTACAATTACTACCACAAGAATCCCCAAAGAGTTGATTATTCCACATTACACTATCTTCTCATTTTATTTGGCACTAAACGACTAAATTTTTATCCCGTTCTTAATAAGTTTCGAGCTCGGAACTATACTTCCAAATATTACAAAGAACTGCAAATGGTCCCTAGTTCGGAACTGTTAACCAACGTAGTTACAAACTCATAAGAAGGTTCGGTTTTCAATGGTGGTTTTCCCTTAAGGTTTCTGAGTCGGAATATGAATCGTACCCCCTTTCCGATATTGAAACTTGTTTTGATGGAAGTCACATTTGCACACCCACTTTCCATTGTACACTTTTAAAGGTGGTTAAATTATGAACCATCTTTAATTCATACAAATGCAAAACGCTTCTATGAAAACTGCCTCCCAAGCCAGTCGAACTGCCTTTGATTATCAAAGGGACTCAAAACGTCAGTTCCAAGCTCGGAACCGTCTCCAGAAGGCGGTTCCTGAGAAATTCTTCGGAACCTCCTTTGAATGGTGCCTTTAATAAATCATTCTCTACTAGTGAATTGAAATATTCATTTAGTTAAAACTTTTTAACTTTGACCCTAAATTTGAATAGGTTTATAAGTATATTAAATTTGAATAGAACCAAGAAATAAAACTTTCATCAGATGGTCAATTATGATCTCCAGATGCAAGGGAATTTCTCCTTGGATTGAATTTCCACAGCACATCATGATGATACCTAAATGTTCATTCTCCCACCACAAAGAAAGGAAGGGCCCTGGCAACACAGAAATTAAATGAATTCATCAGTAAGATGTTGAGAAATATCAATTTAAGTATTATATGGGAGAAGTGGCCAGTGGCTGAAACTAGAGGAAATTGAAGTACCATAGGTGCTTCAATAAAACATTAGGGTAATATATGATCCATATACTAACCAAGGCTCATCCTGTTAATGAAGTCATGTAATGTCTAAGTCATCATAGGAAGAAGCAACAGAATCCTAATGGGTTCCCTTATAATTCATGCATGAGACTTTCATCTCGTACAGCTCAAGTAAGAACCGACAAAGACTATTTACCACAGAGACAGGCATTCAGCCCTATGCTTGAACATGATGTGTTTCAAAAGGAACATGACGTTTGCTAAAATATCAGGAAAATATAATTCTTGACAAATATCCCAAGTGGGGAATCTAATGCCAAGAAGTTTGTTTTTTGTACTAGTTTCCGAGCTTCTGTATGAACCAATTCACAGAAACTTAAAAGTAACTTACCAGCCACCATGCCTAGAGAAATAATCATTATCCAGGGAGACAGCGAGTGCTACAGCTACAGCTCTTTGTGCCAGAGACAGTGGATACTTCACGCCTAGTTCTTGAATCTGCAAGACAGAGTTAACAATTTCTGATACTTAACAAAACTAATAAATCTGATCTTTTGTCAATGCTTTACCTCTCCAAAATGTGAACTGGAATCAGTAGCCCCAAATCGGATCGCATATTGGCCAGCATCAGTCAAGAGCTGCATCACATTGTAACACACATTCAGATGTCTTTTACCACTTCCATTGGAAAACATTTCATACACAACAATTATTTTCACCTTTTTGTTCTATTTACTGGTGAGGGTATGGGAAAAATATTAATATAACAATAAAACCTTTATCCCAAAGACCTACAAAGATAATAAATAATAAGTCCAATGTCACATAAAATCAGTGTCCATAAGAAGTGAGACACAACAAACATCCTATCCAATCTATATCAAGACAACCACAAGAAGATACAAGTACTGAAACAAATTCTGAACCACTCCCGAAAAACTCTGCCACCCTGAACATCCCAAAACCATCACATACAACAGCAGAAAAAAAGAAAGGGTGGGGAGGATGGTCTTGAACTACATTACTTGCGTGATGAATAAGGCAGAGTTAGAAATTAAAGATAAGGGCAAAGACAAACTATGGAGAGCGGGTATAAAATAAATGCAACCTCAAAGCCAAAACCTCTCCAGTTACGATCTATTTCAGCCAGCACTCCCCCATTGATGTCTTTTAATGTAAAAGTCCAGTTCCAGAATCCAGGATTCTCAACAACTGCAAATTGCTCATTCCTGCAAGAACATCACATCTTTTAGTGTAACTCTTTCCTAAAAAATCCTAAGTATAACTAAAAAAAACACGTGTGTACAAACATATGTTTACATAATATCAATCGTCAACATCCTAGATTTAATATAGAGTGCAAGTAGTATATTCCGAAATAAAATAATTCACAGGTGTGGTTAGATCACCCCAAGTATAAGTCATAAATTCTTCTCCACAAATGCCATCTTCTATGAACAACACCAATTTCCTGAGGACATCAGACAAAATCAGCATCATAAGCAACTGAATGAGTGTCTATCCTCAAACAGCATTACACAAAATAAACTAAAAACCATTGATCTTCATGACAAAGTGAATTTCACATTGAGTACCTTCCCATTGACCTCTGTATAAATAGAACTGTTAATCCACCAAAAAGGCCTGCGTACCTATTAAAAAGTAACGACAACACAATTCATTAAATAGCTAGAGACTACAAGGGAAAGAACAGAGAAAGAGTGCTGTACTTACCCTGAATAGCTCATTTCCCAAAGCATCCGTGATGGATGCTACAAAAGGACGCCTTGAACGCAGAAACTGGAAAAATGTGTACAAGAACATGCTCAGAACAAATGGCATACATCTTCAGTTAAATCTGTTTCTTTAAAACTAGATAATCATGTCAGTAAACATAAATTCAATAATCCCCGGTGTCAATTTTTTATTCATCAAACCAATAATCAGGAATGTAGAACATAGGTTTATGAGATACATGGGAAATGGACTCTTAAGTGTCAGGCCTTTGAATTCAGAAATTTTACTTATAACCGTGTAAATTAAACAGAATAAATATAAAGATGTCATGCGCACAAGGTATAACAATAAGATAGAGAAGCAGGCACAGAGGACACTGGGCCCTCATATGCAGATGCATGTGAATGGCATGACTTTTTGAAGACCAAAAGAAGTGAAGAATAGTCATGCAGGTACAGAATTACTTCAGAAATAGCTAAGACTAAAAGTAAAACATAGAGCAAGAAAAGATACAGAGTGTTAGAAAGTAAACCTTACACTCAAAATCTACAGACACAAGAAATCAGATTTTGGGAAGATCTATTTAACTCCAACTCCCAATCTGAGTATCAAAATGAAATGTCCTTCTTGAAGAACAAGCTCCACGACCTTTTATGTTACAGAATGCATAATCTATTGGCCATTACATAATGCAACTCTACTATCAAGTACTTTACACACAATATTGGATTGGTCCGTGAATTTCAATAGCTACATTGGTCAAGAGGAGAACACAAGCCCTCTTGTGAAACAACTAATTGCTCGAAGAATACCTGAAGAAAGTCTAAAAACCAAATAACTCAAGAAAGCACAGGAATAAGCATGAAGTAATCTAAAAAACTAGGGGCCTATCAGCTTTCTCCTAAGACCTCAGTGAGGCCTTTGAAATAAATAGTAAAGGGCCCAATAAAATTCCAACAATGCCTCAAAAGAAAATCTATATGCTGGTTGTTCTAACCCATATAAAATTTTGAACGGCAAGTTAGCAGCACCTAGGTTTTAATAATTCCCGTTGAGAAGGAAATAGCTTAATCTAAGAAGTGGTTTATAAGAGCTAATTCAAAATAGCCATCCCAGTTATCAAAACTTTCATACTAAAAAACATAAATTGTTGAAAAGCTAATAAGTTGCTTTATGAAAGAGAAGAAAATGAGATCAGGCCCAATTATTCTGAAGGAGAACCATTATAATAATAACATTGTTATAATTCAGTGGAATGGGTTTTCCCTCAAACTCCACAAGTTATGAAGGAGCGGGTGTAACAGCTTGAACAATTTATCATTACCACACAAATAGACAGGTAGAAATGAGATATGCAGAGTAGTGTTCGGTTTTCAGCTCTTGGAAAAGTATATCCAACAATAAATATCTAAGAGCGTTTATAATTTGATGTACAGAGAAACAAAATAAATGTACACTAAGGCTCTCTATACTATGGTAACACAATTTTTTATATCTAATAGCTGCACAGGTAGCTCAACCTCTAGCTAACTGTATAAATTCATGTACATAAAAACAGTCTAGACCTGACTCTGAGCAAAGCTGAATGGGTAAAGTTTACACAGCATCTGCTATCTTTTGCAAAAAATGATTTTTTTCAAGGATACATATATCATACGTAGTTCGCTTAATATTGTTGATGGGAAATGAATTTAAAACTCTTCATGGCTCAGATGTCCAAATATTGATCTAGAAAAGAAATGAAGCATACCTGTCTCATTATCAGATTACTCTGCTCTCGGATATAACCTACAGGCTAAACATACAGAGCCAGAAAAGGAGAGATCATAAAACTATGAAACTTAGAATCTTAATCAGCTGCAAGACTCATGTATACTGTATAGTGAGAGAAAACCAAAGGCAACATACTGAGAGGGGGTGATAAATGTCAACTATGGCATATCGATTCTCCTGCAATTCCAGAGTCAAGGTAAGTAATTATTGTGTAATGTGTATAATGGAATAAAGACAAGGAGCTGCATAATATAAAGGAAAAAGATGAAGACATAGTTCATAAAATGATTCAATCATGGCAAAAGGCCTAGAACAGCCATGTTCTGGGTTACAAACAAGTACGTGTCAAGAAGATATAAACTAACAGAATCTATTTGTAAGTTACCACTTTCGCATTTTACGGTACACCTAAGGAAAAGAAACAGTGCACCTCTGTGGGATAGCAACTCTCATGTTCGCATAAAAATAGCACATTCATATTAGTCTGATACAATAAATTATACAAGGCAGTCCAGCCTGAAAAATTAATGGCACCTTTCAAGGATAACACCAAAGAATCTTTCATCTTCTAGAAAATGAGCCACTCCTGTGTCTTTGGACGGAATAGGATGCACAATATATTTTAAAATTCGTCATAGACCAAGTTTTATTTATAATTGGGTTTATTAGGTATCAACTATCAACAACTAAGAAATTCACTTTTCTAATCTTAAATTAAATAAATGATTGTCTATTTTTCTGCTAATTTGGTAAAACAAACTAAACAAGCCAGAGCACAGATTGAGTCAATACCAGAAAAATAAATGATTACAGAGTCTCATGTGACAATCACAATCCCACCCACCCCCAAAAAAAAACGCCATCCCAATATCTAAATGGGAATACTCAGGATCTTCAGAAAATGTTCAAAAAACAGAAGTAAAAAAATTTTGAAAGATGTCTAGTCACTGTTCCATGGGAAAGCAAAAACATACCAATATTTCAACAATACTAAAATTCAAGCAAACCATATAAAAATTTAAAAGCTGAAGCTAAACAGTACCTGCTCAAAACCAAATGTAAGATTTGCCCATTCTATATCCCTAGTAATCAGCAAGTTGGATCTTGCAAGGAGAGGGGCTAGCTGAGCCTAAATGAATGAACAGCATAGGATTAAGAATAAAAGATACTGATTTTCCATAAGCAAACACAATATGCATAGCCATTGGTAAAAGTTAAATGTCTGAAATCTAACCTCCTCTGAAGATGAAGGTTCCAGAGACCCCGTAATAGGTTGACTCATTGGTGGTTGCCTCACGATTTGCTTCACCTCTTTATATGAGTCATATCCAGTAGGAAAATGTCTTCCTTGTGATACATGGAAAGAATTCCCACTACTATCAAACATATGTTTATTCACTCTCTGCTTTTTAGCTTCTGCATTTATTCTCTTCCTATCTTCTACCCAAAGCTGGATGAAAAAATCTCTGTTTAAGTCTGAATCATTGTTCCTGCTGTGCTTACATCTACAAGATACATCATTTATCTGTGTATTTGGAGCTAAGCTTCTCCCTGAAATGCCAAAAGGCAGATTCCCCATCCATGTCATCCTTCTTCCAGGGTGTAACGAATCTTGAAGACGTGGTCGTCCATGTCCAACCTGAAAAGGTGACGTAGCAGCTACATAACCCCTTACTGATTGTGAACTATGTTTTTCAGCACTTGGCGCTCCCTTCTTAAACCATCCAAGCACGAATGTGTTGCCCTTGGGCTGCTTCGATATACTATCAAATGCTTTGAAACAGTTCTGGAAAAAAAAAATCAATTCTAAGAAGTTTGAAAATTCCCCAATGCTCAACCTAAATTTAATCTTCACAAAAGCAGCTTGCTATGAACATAAAATGCAAACCATAAACTTCTGATCACATGATATTGATAATTACAAATCAATAGATATCATAATTATTAACCAATTCTCTAGCAATCAAAAGCAGCATTAATGGTCCAATTTCTACAGTTTCTTTACCATAATTAACCTAACAAACATTGCTAATACTTAAAATCCCATATTTACTTGCCAAGGCATAAAAGCTAGAACTAGTAAGAATAACATTCAGTATCCAATACAAATACACACACCCAAAAAAAGGAGGGAAAACCCCCAATTTCCAGAAAGCAGGGAAATTTTGAACACCAAGTAGTTGGAGAGAATGTAGGGTTCTTACATTCTGACCCTTCATGGTGAACGCATGGAAAACCCTCCAAAGAAACTGCGACTTCGAGAGGGCTCCTAGCAGAAGTGCCCCTTTACGAAAGACTTCAGTTCTTCGACTGACAACGATCGCGAAAGTTGAGTAAAGCGTTCGACGGAGTATTGAGAAAAAAAACGGTGGTAAGCGGTGGCTGTGGCAGTGGCACCGGCGAGAAATGACGAGGAATGTCAAACTCAAACCAGGACTTAGAGCATATATGGTTGGGGTTTGGGTTGAATTAAAAAATGGGAATCGAATAGGGACAATAAGATCCAGTGGGGGTTGAATTGGAGCTGAATAATAAAACTCGAGGTCCGGATGAAAATAAGGGAACCAGTCCCATTTGAATTTTTGTGTAGAAAGCCCGTGGGACTTGTCCCCTAGCTCAGTTTTTTCGCAGACCAGGGTCCGCGCGTCAGCACGGGCCATTTTTTTCACCGCATGCGCCACGTGGTACCCGCTGGTTGGGCCACGTGGCGCCATGCAGATCGCATTTTTTAAAATTTTTTGCATGGACACGTGGCGCGCCCTTAGACGGCCACGTGTCCGAAAACGCTGGGCAGGTTTTTTTTATAAAAAAAAGTAGTTGTTGGCCACGTGGCAGTCTGGCAGACGCTGGTTGGTCCACGTGGCCAACGGCTAAAAATTCAAAAAACGCCCAGATTTTTTTTGAATTTTTGAAATTTTAAAATTTGAAATTCTTCCCATTTTTATGCCTATAAATAGTGCTAAATTTTGAAGAACATTTGCACACTTCTTTCCTTCCCAAATTTCTTAATTCTTAACTTCTTCCTCTTCATTTAGCTCATAAAATCGTCTCCATAATTCAATTTCATTTACATAAATTGAAATGGAATCACAAAGAGTTTCGAAAGGTAAAGACAAAGTCAATTTGAATTCTTCTCCTTCCGAAAATTTTTCTCACATTCCAAATGTAGCTCACAATTTTCAAATTCCGGAAAATGTAAGAGGTGCCGGAAATTTTCCTCCCAATTTTTATATGAACTCCCCCCCTTCATATTTGAATTTCCAAACTCAATACCAATCATCTCAAAATGCACACATGAGCTATCCATTCCCAAATCATCCTCATCCAAGTGCATACTTCAATCCTCAAACTTTGTACCCGACAAGTTTTGGTCAAAACTTTCATGCTCCACATATTCATAATATCAACGAAGAAGGAGCATTTTCACAACAAGGAGGGCGGGGTACCTCTGGTCAACTTGGT
>JAULKJ010000001.1:4284359-4295233 GCA_032355405.1 Rubia balearica
GGCACTTTCTCATTTTGCAGGGTTATATTGGCACTTTCAGCCTAAAGGTAGGGTTAGAAAAACATTTAACCCTTGTAAAAAAATTATATAAAATTTAAATATTGAATTTTAAAAGTTAAAACAAGTAATAATGTGCATTTGAATGTGAAAATATAAAAATATATAATGTAAAAAATTATTTTTAAAATTTTAAATTTAAGTAATTTAACACATACAAGGTAAAAATTAAGTGAACTGTCCATAAATTTATTGACAGCCCGCCAGCACTGATTAACCGAGAAAACAGAATCTCATATTAGTACTGTTTACAGCTCGTTTGAAGTCATTTTCTGGATCTAAATTGTCTTATCAAGACATGGTAAGAAAATTCAAAAATTAATGTAATATTTAATTAATTAAATTAGTAAAAAAAGTACTTTTGTTTGTTTCACACTTACTGATTAGTTAAGATAAACTACTCATAACCATAAATTTTATGGAGGTAGTGGAAAATATCATCATGAAAGATTTATTATAAACATTTGTATTGACCTAAATATATCTAATAAAAGATGATGAAAACAAAAGTTAATTGTGCGATCATCCCAAGAAAAATAAACATAACAATACTAATGGTAAAGGATATGGAGGTAATACTTCCTCTGATTTTTTAACATTGGCTCCGTTTGACTGCAAAATTTTTCAAGGCATATTTAACCATTAATAACTTTATTGATATACAATAACGAATGTCATGTGAGGTGTATTTGTATTCTCCGTAGTTTCTAAAAACTAAAATTTGATAGTCGTATAAAATTAAAGTTATCAGTGATCAAAACATGTCTTAAATTTTTTTCAGAAAAATAGGAACTATTGTTAAGAAACCAGAGGAAGTAATAAACTTTCAACCATTTTTTCAATATAAGATACTCCCTCTGTCCCCCCCTATTTGTATCTTACCTGCCTTATTTGGTGTTCCTTTATTAATGTCTTACTACCATTTTTGGTAAAAAAATTGAACGTGAAAAAAAGATGAAATATTTTTTTGTTCACAAACCATTTTTATGCTATTTCAATGACTTTAAAAAAAACATTTTTTTTGTGGTAAGACAGTTATAGAGTGACGGAGGGAGTAATCAAATATAAGAAGATTTGAGTTAATATTGCTCAAGAACTACTAGAGGTTTAACACAAGTTCAAGATTCAACTGGAAATTATCCAACTAAAGCAGCTTAACAATGTCGAACAACAAACTAGAAACATAAAACAACGTCGCAAAAAGGCCTTGTTCGAGTTCTCTAAAACAGAGATGTTCCCTTTCCCTTCTTGTCTCCACCGATCTCAAAGTGCTTGCACCTCTGCAAAACATCAAGAACAGCACAACACAATTAAGGAACTGCACTCGACACGATCCAATCATGGAATACAAAAGTAAAAGACAGCAATTTCCAACCTTGATGGGATGCTGTGAAACATGCTTGCATCCCTGACACTGCAGCCTCAACACAATCTTCTTGGTAGTCTTAGCCTGATCTCACCCAAATAAAAACGACATCAGATAATCAATCAAATCACGGGTATTACGAGATAATCAAACAGTTTGAAGTTGGTACCTTCTTGTGGAAGACGGGCTTGGTCTGTCCACCATATCCAGACTGCTTGCGATCATAACGACGCTTCCCCTGAGCTGCAAGACTGTCCTTGCCCTTCTTGTACTGTGTCACCTTGTGCAAGGTGTGCTTCTTGCACTCCTTGGACTTGCAGTAGGTCTTCTTTGTCTTTGGAACGTTCACCTACATATACAGCAACAGCAACTCAATAAAACATACATTCGCAATGCTAGAAATTGCAACAGTCCTCGTAAGCCGATTTGAAATCACAATGTTCAAAGACCTATGGTAGTCAGCATTACACCAAGTATATCCTACTCGTGTAAACGATTAGTATATCATCAACAAACAACACGCTATCTTCATCTTTAACAACACCAAGTATCTTCTACTCTTGTTCAAGCAGTGGTAGATCATCAACAAACAAGTCCTAATCTTTATAGACACCAAGTATATTCTACTCTGGTTCTAACAGACTGTAGTATATCATAACAAACAACACACTATCCTCATTTTCAACGAAAACCTAAATCCTCAAACAAACACAACAGGCAACCTTGAAACAGAGACTCCTCACTACAGCTATCTCGACCTTGAGAGTTAACGCACATAAAAAATCAACTGAAACTAGTAGTACACAAACAAGCAGAACTTCCTGATAGCTAACTAAAACGCTCGAGTAACGTCAAACAAAAAATTACCCCAATCCCAAAACGCAAGTTCAATGAAGCCAAAATCTCTCAACAAGACAACAATTCATGATGAAAACAACGCGTTTTACTTCAAAGGCCGCGTAATTCTGCAGAAAAAAACCCTAAAATCATAATCCTACATCTAATCATCGAAACAGCAACAAAAATCAACCGAAAAAGGAAACAAGTACAGTTCGACTCCATTCCGAACCTCAAAACCTAACCGTTCACAGCTAATGCACATCCAGATTTCAGCATAACAGGAGACCAAAACACAAGGTTGCAACCAACACCGAAAAATACATGAAACCAGAACGACAAAAGTGCAGGAAACCAGTTTAGATTGCGGAAATCACCATTTTCCGGCGGCGGAGGTGGATGCCTGCGAGATTGATGAGCGAAAGTCGCGAGCTGCAGAAAGAGTTGCAGCCTTTAACGGAGAAAAACCCTAGAACTTTTGTAGAGACGTTAAGCTTATGTTAATGGTCTGGGCTTTAGCCAGAGTTCTTGGGTCGGCCCATGTGATTTTAATTTTTATTTACAATCAGATCCCTATTTACTTAGGGCTGTTCATTTTGACTCCTCATTAATTTTCCTTGTTCGATCTACGCACGTGCCTATTAATAACAGGGATATATACAATTATAATCTTATCTACTTGACATAAGTGTCAATATAACGCTCAGATAATTTTTAGTGTAGATATAACCTTACCTAATTGATGTAAGTGCCAATATAACCCTCAGATTCTATTTCTACTGGACCACCGCCGGACCACCGCATATCTCCGAATTTTGGCCAAAACTCAAAAACACTTTTCTCTTAATAACAGGACGTGGGGTATATATGGCTGTCTCCATTCATACTGATCTCAACGGTGTTGACTTGGATCCATTTTTCTTCCTCTGAAGCTATCAGATCCAAAGGCTCTCACTTGCAACCCAACACCAGGTAATTATATTCTCTGTCCTTCATTTGCATTCAAAATCAATCCAAATCCGATGAATTGATGTAGACATCACTTTACCCGATGCTTAAAATATTGCCTGCAGATCTTGAATCATGAACGTTAGATTAAGCTCAATAAAAACTGAAATGAGAATTTCATTTCAATTTTCCATTACACGAGAGATTTGATGCGGATGGACTTGTTCTTACGGTATATTTTTCTGTACTCCCGCTGTCCCAGGTTAAATTGTACGGAATTTTTTTCACGATCTCCACCACATGTTTGACTGCAAATATAAGCAACCGCGTATAATAATGGCACATGAAACTTCAGTATTTAGAAAATAAATGTTTCGATGAATATAACAGTATCTCATACACCAATATCATTGGTTTATATACCTATTCAGATATGCAGTTTAGGCTTTCTTAGTTTGACCTTATCTTTGACTTTGCACAATTTAATATGCGACGGAGGGAGTACTACCACTGTTTCAAATTCAATTACCAAGATATATTTCTTAAATAAGCAAGTTCATATTTTTAATGAATTTTTTATGTTTCGGTCAAACACTGCAGTTATAGATCTAGCAAGAATGATGCAGTTTCTGAAAGGAAGTATAAATCTTCAAAGATAGTCGATACATATTTCTACCGAATTAGATTGACAAGGTATGTACATGTAATAAGTACTTTATTTGTTCCCTTTATGGTTTTATTTCTAAGGTTATTTAATCTTATAATGTTGATTGTTGCAAACAAATTTAATCCATGTTGAAGTCTATACTTTCTCAAATCCAAATGAGAGTCTTGTCATTGCGAGATGAAGTTAAAATAGAATTTTTATAAGTATTATAATGAGATAGATTCCAAATCAAATTTATAAAAAGTTTGGAGGAATAAAGAGAAATATTACAGATATTTATTTTTCGACATTGATGCAACTAGTAGTGAAAATTCAGCAGGCACAAAAATCATTTAATAAATGCACTGGGAAGTGTAAGAATATGAGAGGTGACTTTGGCCTTTTGCTTTCAATTTTTAGCAATCAAATTACATACTATAAACATCCTATTCTATGAAATAACTAGGAAACACCACCATTGGATTTATTGAACCTTAGTGGAGCCTGAAACTCCATCCATTTGAATAACTTGGAACACCCTCTTGAGAACACCCTAATGATGCATCACTGATTTCATCCCAATTTCAACTTTTATGGAGGTTTTCGGCGGGGGAGAGGGCTTTGGGGTTGGCGAGCAGGGAGAGTGGCGGCTGTGGTTTTCGAACGCAGAGTGGAGGTGGTGAGCGGGGAGAGGGGTGACTGTGGTTTCCGGAGATGGAGCGGGGGTGGTTGTGGTTTACTGGGAGCTGTGGGGGTGGCGAGCAGGGAGAGGGAGGAGCAGGGCAGTGGGGTGGTGGCGAGCAGCTAGGGTTTCGAGGAGGAGGAGGAGGGTGGGGTGGTGGCGATCATAGCGGCGGGGGAGGGGCGCGGGGAGGGTGGTTGGCTAAGGATAGGGGGGGCTAGGGATACGGTGTGGGGGGAAGGGAGATCCAGTTAATATTTCTTACAACAAGGGTGGTGGGCTGAGGAGGCAATGAGAAGGGATGCAAGTGCGGGAGGGGGGGGGGGGGAGGGGATTGGGTTCGGTGGGAATTTTTTTAATAAATTTTTTATCCCAAGATGAATATTGGCCCATAACAATATTGTTAGGCCTCACCCAGATATTAGCATAGTTAACGTTAACAATATAAATATGTTAGATAATTTCTTTAAATAAGTGTGCAATCAACTAGACCAAATAAATGTGTTTTTGAAATGTTTTTTATGCCTTTCTAGTATAATTTGCTATACCAAGATAACCTAATTTTTTTTCATCTTTTAATAACCTTGCCTAAGTTTCCTGCACTGATTTTTCAACTTATTAACTAAAGAGATTGAATGTAAAAGTTTGTTTAGTGAATTTTCTTCCCAAAAATAAGTATAGTTGTATTAAAGAAGTGAAAATAGTGAATTTATTTTAAAAAATATATATTTCATTATTTATAACATCATTGAAATTAACAATGATTTGATTATGTGTGTTTCACTTTCACTAATTTAGTCTATATTTCTCTTTGTAATGCAATGATCGCAATTGTGTAGTGTGTGATGCATTTTTTGTAACATGCTTCTCACTTTTGTTGTGCAGCTCTTTATCCTCAGCAGATATAAAGGGGAAGCAATGGTTAAGGGAAACGGAAGACACGGTGGTGGAAAGGCTAAAGGAAGTTCACTTCCAAAGGTACATAACCCCAGCCTGGTTTTTGTTCTCTAGATAGTACAATTGTTTTTTTACCAATGACCATTATATAGATGGAATATTTTGTGGTGAAAATCTCTCTGTTTATGCATTGACAATTGATTGGTAATGTTATGAATAAATACTGTTTTCAGGATACTGCAAGTATATGTGATTACAGTTTAGTGGATAATTTTTGCTACAACATTTAAAAAATATTAGACTCTTGATGTTGGAATACTGTGATGATTAGTGTTAATGTGGGTTTAATGTTGTTGTTTGCATTAAGATGATGTGGTATTTAACATTACATACAAGGATACATGAGTAAATTTACAATACATCAACGAGTAGTGTCTAAGTTGTGCTGGAAGTAGGAGAGTCCTATTTGAACTGTGATCTTGGCCATTCTAATGTGTTTAAGATCCTGAAAATGATTTTGAAAGAGTAAATATAGACTAATATATAATTTTCTAGTTTATTGTATTGTCCTAAAATTCAAACTCTTGAATTTCTCTGTAAAGACTTTCCACATATTATAAAAAAAAACACATTCAGAATAATTTACTATCATGCAGTGTAGGTTCTGATCCTCTACTTTAATACCCCTCCGGTTCACTATCACTGGCTCACTTACTTTTGATACTTGGATTTAGAAAAGTAAAATTAGCGGTGGAGAATGCATTGAAAGAGTAAAAAAAGTAAACTGAGTGGATGAAAACAACCTAGATTTTCCCAAAAAATGGAAGGAGCCAATGTTAAAAAACCATACCAAAAGGGAAAGAGAGTCATTGTTAGAGAACCAGAGAGAGTAATTTGATTTTCCTAGTTCATTATTATATTTGCTTTCCCAAAACTGAAGTTGTGGTTTTTTTTTGTCCTTCAACTTCCTCAACTTTTTCTCCAATTTTCTTGCTTGGAAGATTCCAATTCAAACCAGTTCAGAGGTTTGCCTTCTTCTTTGGTTTACGTACTACTCACCAGATGGTCACTTGCTCTAAAATTGGTAGTTCCACACCTTGTGTGTATCTTGATTATGATATCTCTGGGATTCTTTCAGTTCTTCTCATAAATTCAGAGTCTCGGGGTTATCGTTCTTCTCTTAAGAATCCTAACAGTGTCACTGACGTGGATGATGAGGTGATTGCTCTTTATTTGCGGCACATGTGGGACCTTATTCCTCGATCCATTGGGGTTAATATTGGACGCTCCAAAAAGGGTCTATTGTGTCTAGGGGCATAGCTAATTTTTTTTGGTGGCTCACAATTTAATTTGATGACTTAGTTTCTGAAATTATATATTAATTAACTACATTTATTATTTTTTTAAAAAAGGGAGGGCAATTACCATATCTTGCACAAGCGTAGATCCGTCTTTGATTGTGTCAATTATTAAATTTATCGGTTCCATTGACCACTATAAACTTGTCAGGTGGCTCAAGTTTTCTGTCGATTTCCTCTATTCGACTTTATTCACACCTTCGGTCCCGTTGTCAAGGCCTCAATTGTCCAGATGATTCTCGCCCTTGTGACTATCCATCATTGGTTTCTTCTTCAATAGACGTAAAAAATGTCTTTTCAAATTATCTTCTTGATAATTTTGTTTACTTGAAGCAACCTTCTTGGTATTATAATCCACTTCATCTTAATTAAATTTTTCATCCAAGTAAGGCTATTCGCGGTCTTAGACAAGCACCCCGAGCAGTTTCAATGCTTCAACACTTATTTGTAGATTTTTGGCTTTACTTGTAGCAATACAAACACCTCTCTCTTTGTTTATATTCGTGGTTCAAATATTCTCTACCACATTTTTTATATCAATGATATTATTCTTAATGAAAATGATTCCTCTCTCATTTTCCAGTTTATCACTTGCACCCATTGTGAGTTTGCTATCAAAGATCGTGGGCCTCTTTACTATTTTCTTAGTTTCGAGGTCTCTTGTGTTGATTCTGTTTTATCTCTTGGCTAGGACAAGTGTGTTATACATATCCTCATACGTGTCCAAATAACTGATTGAACCCTAGTCTTGACTCCCTTTGTTCCTAGCAACCAACTTCTCAACACTAACAACGTTCATTTCTCCAATCCCACTCTTTATTGTTCTCTCATTGGTGCTCCCCGGCAGTTGACCATCACCACACCCAACATTTCATATGTCGTGAGTTCGGTTAGTCAGTTCTTGCATTCTCCTCTGGATTCCCACTACCAGAAAGTTACTCGTATTCTTTATTATATATGTGGTACTCTCAATTATGGCTTTCCTTTTCGTTCCACAGCTAAACCACTAACAATTGTTGGATATTCTAATGCGGATTGAGATGGATGCTTGGAGACTCTACATTGTACCTAAGGCTTTTCCATTTTCCTTAATGGTAGTGTCACCTCTTACAAGGCCAAGAAGGAGACCACAGTCTCTCCTTCCAGTTGTGAGTCCGAATACTGTGCCATGGCAAATGCTGCCGTTAAACTTGTTTAGATTGGTCATCTGTTACGGTATCTACACGTGTCTTTATCTTCTCCACCCCTTCTTCTGTGTGAAAATAATACACAACAGTGCTAGGCTCAAAATACGATTTCTTAAGAACAGGAAAAACCTATCGATATCGACTATTATTTTGCAGTGAGCTGGTTTCCTCAGGCAAGCTATACACCACACATGTTCCTTCATCAATCCAGGTCCCTGAGATATTCACCAAAGATTTCTCACTCTCTTTTTGACTTATTCCCCCTCCAATCTTTTTGAGTCTTGTTTTTTTTGTGTCGGGGGAGGGGTGTAATACAGTAAATAAACACTAGTATAAAATTTCCCGACACATTGTGTAGTACAACAATTCTTAAGTACATTGTATAATTCTACATATCTAATCCTAATACATGTAAAAATACTTCCCACATACATGGAAAACATATTCAAAGTCCTTTACTCAAAGATTTATTCAAATATTCTTTCAATTGTTTGAGGAAAAAAGTTCATCGTCCGTGCCATTCCTTGTTGAGGATTGATCCTGAATAAAAGTTGCTGATAAGAACTAAATCTAAATGATTAGAATTTGATTAGTATTAAAAGTACATTAAGGGTAATATAGTAAATTAACCATAAAAATTACCTGCATATAAGATTTCTATACATGTACTTAGATTTTGTGATTATAATTTTTATGTTCTGCTTACTTTTGAGGTTTTCACTTGTCCATATTCTCTAGAGTGTTTCTTTTAGATCTTGATGTTTGTCTAATTTTCCCATGTGAAATGAGTTGTTTCTCTGTCCAAGATCATGCGAATTTGGCAATCAGGTTCTTATCTTGCTGCACTTCAGATTATGTATTCTAGTTAGTATTTACACCAGTGCCAAACAAACTAATATGTGTGCCAGTCAAGTTCATGAGACTGTCCTATGTTTCTTGTTTGTGATGCTCCTTATTGTGATTTTGGTCTGAAATAATGATTTCCCTCGCATTTTAGTTACTTTTTCTATTTTTTACATCATAGCAATAATAGTTTATACTTGGTTTGTTTAACATAAAGCAATTATCTATTCGAGATGATGTCACTCAGCCTGCTGGTGGTCGAGGAGGCACCCGAAGATCCAGGAGGTCGATTGCTGGGGAGACACCGATAGTAGGAATTTCTCCTATAAATGAGGTAACATAGCTTCTTGCTCTTGTTTGTGTGTCATTAGCAATTTTAGGACATTAATATTAACTGTCTTGATGTTTTTTTGTTTGGAAAGGTTCCGAATTCTCCTCCCTCTTCAGAAAGAACATTCAGTATGGACAACGAAATGCGCAATGGCGGTACTCAGGAGGCCGAGTCTTCGAATGTTGTGACAACGTTTAAAGGCTACAAAGTGAAGGAAGAAGTGATTCCCGTGCTCAAGAAAATCTTCAACAAATATGGGGACATCGCCAAGGATTCTAGCACGCGCGATCCTGACTTTCTCATGTTCTTCCTCGAGAAGTTGTGCTGGATTGTCGAGAGATTGGAAAATGCGAGGTTCGGTGATATTACCGCTGATATGGTGGAGAAAATGTGTGGGATTGTTCAGGTGCTCGAGAAGATGGACTTTAATGTCGGGTGGCTTCATACGGGGCTCACCTACATTAAGGAGGTGCACGGCGAGATTAAGGATTATCCGGCGCTGGAAGAAGAGAAAACGGAAAAAATGGAGAAAGAAAAGGCTAGGTTGGCAGCCAAGCAAAGAGAAGTTCGTGATCTCGAAAGAAAGGTCAAAGCAATGGAGCACGAGATCAAGGAGGGGAGAGACAAAATGAGAGCGATGTCTGAGGCTAACGTTGTTGATTGCATGTTTTAGTTCATCTTGATCACTCTTCATCTGCTTCCTGAAAACTTGTTCAACTTTGTCTTGTTTGGTACTCTTAATATTAGATATTGCTTGTTATTTAGTAGTTGTTGGATTATCTGTGACCTTAAAATTCAGTAGTCGTGGGATTTGCAATGACAGTATGAACTGATCGATGATTTTAAAGTTTTTAGATCGAATTCTATGACTCATTGATCATTATGAACATAGACTGCGGGTTTCGTGATATTTGATCCATTTATAGACTAAAAATGTTATGTTTAAGTGATATGAAAGAATTGAAACACTGTTACGTTTATGTTTTTGCATTCATTTGCAGACATTTTTTATGAAATCTTACAAAATGTTGCTACAATGTGAATGCCTTAAAGTTTTGAAAGTCTGCAAAGTGTTGTTTGAATCAGGAATGCTGTTGTATGTGATTGATAAAACCAATTAGTATTGTAACCAGACCGCTATATTTGAAAAACTAGGCCGGAAGAAACCATGTGTTATGAACCCGACATGACATCATCTCGAATATATAATTTCTTTATGTATAATAAACCAAGTATAAACATTTATTGCTATGATGTAAAAAATAGAAAAAGTAACTGAAAATTTGGGTAATCATGTCGGGTTCATGTGGGTTCGTGTCGGGTCAAAATAGGTCGGGTTTGAAGCAGATCGATTTTTATTTGTCATATCGGGTCTGAGAAGGGGCAGTGGGAAGGGTCGCAAGCGTAATGGCAATAGTACAAAAAAAAACTTTTACCTACACACCTAAAGCTGTTGTTCTTCAAAATATGCCTCACTAGTAGAGAAAGCTCCATTAAGGGCTGCGTTAGAATGCGGTTCCATCGGAACCACCTTTAATTGAGTTTCGAAAGAGGTTCCAAGTTCGGAAGTGTCTCCCAGGTTACCTTTTCCACTTTGAAGGTGGTTCAAAATTAATTAAATGCGGCTCCACCTCTAATGACGATCGATTAAAGGCCGTTCTACTTGTATAACCGCCTTTAATAAGGGCCCTGAACTACTTTCGAGTTCGGAAATGCTATCCC
>JAULKJ010000001.1:4356446-4372311 GCA_032355405.1 Rubia balearica
TTTCTAGTTCCGCCACTGGAGACAAACACCATTCATTGACGGGGAGAGAAGAAGCATCAACAACATCTCTATTAATTCTTCAAATTAATTTAAGTATTTTTGCTTGGGGTTTTAGACTAATGGAAGATTCAACTATTTTCAGCTCATTCATGTGGATTTGACTCCTTCCAATTTTTTTTGCCAAATTAGTTTATAACCTCTAATTTTGATATCAATAAATTATATTAATTATTTTGTTCTAATTTCACAATTTTTGAATAATTATTTAGTTGATAAGAAAATCTCTTATTTTACATGCTAACATAATTTTTTATTCTATTCAGCATTTCAATTATAAATATACAAATTTATGTTATATCTTATAATTCATTTTTATACATTATCATTAATTAATACATTTTTATGAATTTAAAAATATTATATTATTTATATTACAATATCTAATTTTAGTAAATATAAATGGTGTTTAAATTAAGAAAAAAATTGATAATAAGAATTTGCATGTGAGACAACATAACACTCCTTCATTTTTAGTTCTATATCAGCCATTAGTTGTGCTTATAAGCAAAACTGACTTATTTTATAAGTTGGGGGAGACCAGTTTTTGTTTTTACTCCAAATATAACTTTTGCTTCTAAAATAAGTACTTTTTAGATGTTTACTGAACACTAAAAACGATTTAACTTATAAGTAAAACACGTATAACCTCTGCCAAACACACCTATTGTCTAATCTCCTCATTATATATAGCTTATCTATATATCACAATCACAGTAATATTATTAAACCACTAATAACCTTTATCTACTATATATTATACCCTTTCCTGGGTACTCATCTGTAATCAAAGTATCAGTTTGCAATTTCATAGGGAAAAAATAGCAAGGGACCATGCCCCTGATCGCATACTTGTCAAGTGGTCTTAAACACTTTTTTTTGTATTCTCCCTCAAGCGAGAAATTTAGTGGGTAGATGAACCTAAAGAATGACCTTAGGTTCTAGATCCCTGTCACTATGGATTGATTGTCTCTACCTAACTATATGGTAGTGGCCTAGGGGGCGAAGCCGCTTGACTGTAGGTCTTTCCAACCCGAGCAAATGCATCGCTGCTATGATCATTCTTTTGACACATAATAAAAATGAAGTGCCATGCCCTTTATTGACAGGATTTCATGCTTACCCGTTATCCTTGAAAATTGACTATTTCCATTCTTTAAGTCTCGGCCCAACTCCTTTAGGAAAAAGTGTTCCATCCTGGCCAAACCATGCATTCACAGGTTCAAGAGGAATTTAGTGGCTTTCAAGGTGAAGAAATTTGCTTCTTTCAAAGTAAAACTTCCCTTCGCTGGAAACTCTTAGCACTATAGTAATTATAAAAGTCAATAGCTAGCTCAACCTTTTGAAATGAAAAGAAAGACAGATCAAGGGAGAATATTCAACCTAGCCAGCCCTTCCCAGATAAATTCTAACTCTTTGGAATAGATTAGGATAAGCTTAGCCATGGAAGTTTACTTTTCCTAATTTTTTAGATCTATTGGCAGCACTCGAGAATTGTTAACTATTATGCTACTTAGTAAGCGGACGCTTTGATACGAGAATCACTTTGTCAGATAGTTAGATAGCTTCTTAGAACTTAGGACTGAACACTCTTCGTCGGAAAGGAAATCATTCTAATATTTTTTTAATAAGTAAAGGCCTAGCTTACCCCGGTACTTTAGGATATAGTCGAAATAGTCCACAGTCTGAACTAAAGGCAGTGAAATTATTTTATTTTTTCTGTGTTGGCCAAGTTATAGTAGTCATTCTGCCTATTCCTATTAGTGCAACCACTATGAAGAGTAGGCTAAATCTAAGATTGATGCAAGCTTAAGGTTTTAAACAAAGCAGCATAGCCTTGTCTTACTAATGCAGTATAGTGTTGTAGTAGTATGTGCCAGAAAAAGGCTATATGTAGATAATGACAAACCATAAGACTAAATTACTTTTTATGCCTGAGCCCATAAGTAATCGCGGAGCCATCCATTAATAGTAATATAACTTTGCGTAAAATTTCCTCCCGTGATATGAGTTACTACCCCTTGATGACTTATCCAACCCTAAACATTTAACTGCATTTTCCAACTGAAATGGAATATTACTACATATATTGCATTGTACATCTAGAATAGTCCTAAGAAGACATGATCTCAAGCTGATACTAGACATGTACCCCCTCTTCTAGTTCCATCAAAAGGAAAATGAAAACCAAGATTTTTTTATGCGGTACAAACTGAGAGCTACAGGTAAATAGAACACTGTTTCAAGAGTATTAATACTGTCACATGAATTGCAAATTCATGAATTTGATGGACAAAAAAAATATGTGGTTCCTAATAGAAAAGGTAACAAAGCCACCTTGCCACCCATTGCTACTAAATCACCGCCTCTCCACATTAAACTGGTGCTTATTGTTGCACCAGGTGTTAAAGCGGGGTATTTTGTATCCATTGAGCGAAACCGAGCTGTAATTGGATAGCGATATCTAAAAAACATATCTTGAGGACGCCCTAAAGCTCGCATGGTCTCATTATTCATATATAAAGTAAAAAAATTCACAGATATTTACTCTTAGATAAAATACCAGCATAATATCTTAATTAAAAATTTCTTTAACTTAGTTGTGCACTCGTAAAGCGAGTGATAGCTTAAGAAAGCAAAGAAAGAAGATAAGGTGATATTTTCTGACTAGCAAGTGGAGGATCATACAAGGCTCTAATCTAGTCTCTAATGGCGTAATTGATGTGCATGCTAGGAAGCTAAGCTAAGGCTATTTTTTATTATTTTTCAACGGATCCATTCTCCCCGGCTTCTTTCTATGATTCTGAAGTGTCAAGCCCTTTTTATTAAGCTTTCGGAAAGGAAAGAACTTATCACGGGGAAGGTTTAGAAAAATATCATCTAATTTAATTTTAAGAAGGAATAGGAAGTTAATGCCCTCTCTGTAGATGAATTAAAGAAGAAGGATCGCAATAACTCATTCTATCATTGGTACGAAAGATAATCTTAACTAAAATTTTCATATAAAAAGAAAGATCGGATTGTAGGGTAGATGAATGCCAGTTTCATGATTGCTTTGGGTTTATGTTTCTAAGAGTGGTATGATCCTTTTTTTATCAGACAACTCTTGGTGTTTAAACTAGTCATTAATGGTCGGCTTAATTAGTCTCCTTTCGGTATGTGTTGCGAATACTTTTCTTTTTTAGCCTCTCATTTTATTTAGAGAATCAAAACTAGAACGGATAGAACAAATGACCCAACTATATTTTTTTTAAATTAATTCCATGGTCGTGCCTAGTGGCATGGCAGCACCCATACTATTGAAATGGTTCGTCAGTAGAGATCTTCCCACAGGTGCCCATTTTTACAATGTTACAATAATTCCTATTCATATACCTTCATTCCCTCTTTTGGTCTATCTACATTCAAGGAAATTCGTACGCTCCACAAACAGGGCAAAAAATGAAGTCTTGGTCAAAGCAAGCCTCCCTATGCAATTATCAGACATAATTGGGAGAAGCTCATCTGAAACTAGAGCTAGAAACACCTTATTTTGTTTCATTCTCGTTTTTCATTTCCTTCTTCTCGAATCCAAGGCGTACTTCTCATATTTAGAATCTTTCTGCAGTGTGCTCTGTTTATTATTCTTTTTTACTTTCTTTTTTTTTGCCACGCGGTAAGTCAGCGAAGTGTGAGCAGGCGCGGAGAAGAAAAGGCTAAAGACTTTGGCCTAACGGGGAATGAGCAACAATGAAATGAAAAGATCAGGTGTCCCCGACACCTCCATTTAGAAAAAAATGGGCGAAGGAAATTTGAGGCTTGTTTATCTCTCTTCTATGGGCAAAAAACACGCTCACTGTACATTTACTGGATCGTGCTGAAAATGTCTCTGGTGACACTGCCATGGGGAAATCGGGAAGCAAAAAAAGGAAATCGGGAAGCAAAAAAAGGAAATCAGAAGAAGGGTAGAAGAAGAGTGGAGGGCCGAAGTTGAAGCAGGTGTGAGAGGAAGATGAGAATGAGCCCGATTTGAATGATGAAGAATGAAAAGAGATAGCTATTGTGAACACGACGTAGGAAGGTACAAGGGTAGTTGTTGACAAAGTAAATTCAGAAAACAAGGTGAAGAGAATGAGCTGGGCTAAGAATGTGGAGAATGAAGAAAAGAAGTTGAAAGAACTGAGTGAATCTGTTGTCAAATTGAGTTGTGAAACTGAAGAGCAGCCCAAACCGTGAAAATCACTGTTTGAGGATCATACTAAAGATGAGGTAAAATCTTATCCCTTGATTCATGTGAATTGTGTTAAAATGGATAAAATTCCACATGATGAAGTAGAGAATAGTATTAAAACATGGGATACTACTGTGCTTTGTTGTTTTTGGGTAGCTTTCCTCCATTTCAAGTAGTTGAGGGTTTTTTATAGAATCCGGTAAAATAAAATTTAGAGGATGTGGAAGGTTAGAAAGTTGTTTATGGTGAAATTTGAATTGAAAGAGCATAGGGATGATGTAGTGGAGAAAGTATGGTACTATTTGATAATAAACCAGTGATAATCTCCGAGTGGTCTAAAGACATTGATGAAGTAAAACCTGAAATGGTAACAATATGGATCCAATTTCCTAGTTTGCTTATGGTATATTGGAAACCTAAACTATTGTGTAGAAATGTTACTACTATAGGGAGGCCATTGAAACTGGAAAGAGAAAAAATAGAAATGGACATATTGAATTATGCAAGAATGTAGGAAGAAGTCAGAATATGTGGTACAGTTCGAAAGTATGTTTCCTATAGTGATGAAAATGAAATCATTCAGAAACAGGAGGTTGTATAAATGGTTACATGTTTGTTGCAACAAATGCTCATAGTTAGGACATCTTACAGAGGAGTGCAGAAAAGTTGAAACAAAAGCAACTATTGTCAAACAGATTGTAAGACAACAGTACGTACCTAAAGGAAAAGTAGTGAAAGATGCAGAAATGAGAAGAAAACTGAAGTGGGAGATGTCATGGTACAGATAAAATAGGATAATAGAGGAGAAATAAGGGAAGCATTAGGAATTCAGTACTGCTAGGAAAAGATGTGACGGAATCATGAAAGTATATTATGGGTATGGGAAATAGAGGAGAATGCAGTGGAGTAAGGGGTAATTAACTGGGAGATCCACCTGATGATGAATGATGCAATGATGGTATGGAATATTAAAGGTTTAAATAGTAGAGTTGCAAAAGAAAAATTGTAGGGATTATGTACAAAAAAGTAAGATACTAGGTTTTTTGGGATAACTGGAAACTAAGGTACAAAAGGACAAAGAAATGGAGGTTTGAAATTCAATGGGATTATGATGGAATTTTGATACTAATGGACAAATAGTAAAAGGAGACAGAATATAATTAGGTTTGAACCCAGACATGTTCCAGGTTCAGGGTTTAACAAAACAAGAGCGCTTATGGATATGGAGTTAGAAATGATTTGGATTACAGAGAGGTTTAATGTAACAGTTGTAGATGAGAGAAATGATGCAGATGGAAGGAAATAATTATAGTAGCAACTAGAAGACTTGGAGAATGGAAGAGATGGTCATTGGATAGTTTTAGGTGACTTTAATGCACCTTTAAATATTCAGGACATAATAGGTGGAAATAGTGCTATACCAGCAGAAATGGAGGATTTTTAGGAGACAGTAGCTAAACTGGAACTTCGGGAATTGAAAATCTTTGGCCCAAAGTATACCTGGGATAGTAAGAGGAAGGTGGGAGGGAGAATTTTGAGCAAAATAGATAGAGCACTGTTAAATCAGAGCTGAATAAAGAGCTTCAATGAGTCTCTATATACAGTAAATATTAACAGTGTTTCTGACCATTTTCCATTGATGATCATAATTTAAAATGGGGGAAATCCGAAAGAAAGAAATTTAAGTTATTTAATATGTGGACTAAATCTAAACAATTTAGGTCATTATTGGAAACTCTGTGGAGAAAAGGAGAAATCATGGAGGAGTTAAGGAGGAACCTTCTAAGGTTGGAAAGGCCACTTCAAGAACTGAATAAGAAAAATTCTCAGAGATTGAGAAGAAAATTGCAATGGCACAGCAGGGTTGGATTAAAGAAAGTGAAAAAATGCACTTAGATCCCAACTTATAAGCTAAACAGGAAGATGAGCAAATCAAAAGAGAAAAAAATGCTGAATCTGGAAGAAGTAGAATTAAAGTTTTTGCAACAGATGGAAAAAGTTCGTGGATGAAGGATGGTGACAGACCAACAAAAAAATTATGCAAGGCTGAAAGAAAGACAATATCATAATCATATTTCATGCCATAAAAATGGAGGGAAATTTGTGGGAGATATTGAACTGGGGAAACATCTGATAACATGTTTTTAAAAGCAATTGGGCTGGGCAACAAGAAGAACAAGAAAATGTGAGGAATCATTAACAAAAGATGAGAGTGTTCTGAGTATACAATAGCAGGTGGATTTAAATGCAGATATCACAAAGGTTGAAATTTACAATGCACTGAAGGGGATTAAGGCCAGTAAAAACCCTGGGTATGATGGATATGGGAGTTATTTTTCATGGGGACTTGGGACTTCACAAGAGAGGATAATATAAAGGCTGTAAAGACCTTTTTTCTGGTGAAGAAATACCAATGGAATTCAATAGGGCTGTCATAGCACTCATTCCAAAGGTAAACCATCCTCAAATTGCTTATGATTTAAGACATCTCTTGTTGTTCTTTGTTGTATAAAGTCATCACCAAAATTATGTGTGCTAGATTGGGGGAAATTTTGCCAGTACTGATTAATTTAAATCAAGGAGCATTTGTTTAAATTAGTCATATTGCTCATAATGTCTTGTTAGCCCAGGAACTGATTCACAAATATAAACTGAAAGTCCTTAACTCTAGCTGTGTGATAAAAGTAGATTTGAGAAAGGCTTTTGATACAATTAATTGGGAGTTTCTGTTTGAATGGTAAAGGAATTTAAGATTCCCAGCTCAGTTCCTGTCCGGATAGAGAGATGTGTGAGATCCTCAAAATTTTTCCTATCAGTGAATGGAAAATATACTAAAGCATTTACATGAGGTGTTAGGGTGAAACATGGAGATCATTTATTTCTATAGAGTATCTCACCAGACTGTTGACTAAATTTTTTTGGAGGATAAGCTTTCATCAAAGATGTAAGAGGGTAGGAGTTCATAACTTGCTGTTTGTTGATGATCTGTTAATTTTTTGTGAAGCAAATAATAATTCCTTGATAGGAGTTAAAGAACTATTGGCAGAATTTCATGGATTGTATGGTTTATCTGTTAATGAGCATAAATCAACAATTTATTTCTCAGCCATGGAAGAGGAAAAAATGATCATATTGGCAGAAATATTGAATGTTCAAAAAGATGATTTCCCAATGAAATATTTGGGGTTACCATTGTCCACTCTCAGATGGGATAGAAGGGCTTGTTCAATTTTATTGGATAAAATCTGCAACAAACTGAATTCATAGGACTCAAGGAGATTAACGTATGCAGGAAATGTTCAACTTATAAATACTGTACTTCTAAGCATTGCAAGATTTTGGTCAGGAATTTTTAAATTCCTTGAAAGCATTTAAGAAGATATTGTGAAAAAATGCAGGGATTTTTTTGGAACAAAAAGCCAGATGAGAGGTATTTTATGCTAGCCTCTAGGGAGACTTTGAGCAAAAACAAGAGAGAGAAGTGGGGTTAAGATCCTTATGGAATCAGGAAGCATTATGCAAGCACATATGGAGCATTCAGAAGAAACATGATATCTTATGGATCAGATGGCTAAATGCCTACTATTTGAAGGGGGGAAAGTTTGAGGTTTATCAGTCACAACCCCCACAAAGATGGATATGAAAGTTTTTGAACAGATTGAAATTGCAGACGGTAGTAAAGCTTGATAGTTGTATTGATGGGAAAGGAAGAAGTAGCACAGCAAAGGTATACAACTTGTTGAAAGGAGAAGGTGAATGTATTCAATGGTTACTCTAATACGGGATTAAATAATAATGTCAAAGCACAGTTTCTGTTTATGGTTGATGTTTAAAGGAAGGTTGGAAACTTTGAAGAGATTATAGTCTTTTAACATATTGAGGAAACAACATATGTGTACTCTGTGTGGCCTGGAGGAGGAAACAGTAAAGCATATTTTTTCTAGTTGCACTTATACTACAGAGGTGATAAGTAGAATTGGTTTGCAGAAAGTCCAGAATTTAAGGAAGAGTAAGAAGAATTTGAAGCTGTTGAATATGAGGAGAAAAAGAAGAAAACTGGTAAAGTATGCTACAGCTTTATACAGTTTATGAGAGGAACGAAATCAGAGAATTTTTAAAGACAAGAGCAGAGAAATAGGCAGTCTGGTGATGGAGGTTGAGGAAGAATTGATTCTGCTGTACAAAATATAAAACAGTTCGTGAATCCAAAAGGGTTAGAAATTATTTGGGCTTTGAAATTTGGGCTTATAAAATATTTCTTATCATTTGCTTAGGATCATTTTTATATAAAAAATGTCCCAAAAACAGCAATTAAAGTGACAATAAGTTAGCCTGACTAGAAATGCCTAATGAATTACTTAACCTTGATTGGAATTCATGGATTTTGGTTTAAAATCCTGGAGTGAGGGATTAAAGATGTAACAATTTTGTTTTGTCAACTGTCACGGATCACCCTCACAAAGAGTTAGCCGTATAGCCTAGCCATGCTAGAGTGTCACGACTATCTCCTAGTTTCCACGCACGTTGCACTCAGCTTGGTTGCACCTTGCACACCAAGCCTTTAGAGGGGGGTGGACCAAGTACGCAGCTGAAATACACGAGTTTGAATAGAGAAAGGCTTCATAACAAACAACAAGAAAGCAATACAAGGACCAACAACTAGGGAGAAAATACTCGTTTTCAATATTTTGCAAAAAGGTAACCGGAATGAAAATTTCTTTCTAAAAAAGCTTTTAAATTGATAATTTATTCCCAAAAAATACAAACATATGTGATCAAAATTATTTCTCCCTATCCTAGACATATGAGCATGGGCAAAGCAATCAAAAACACAAAAATGACCTATGGAGGAAGAAACTTTACTCCATGCTTCTTTTGGGGAAATGCTTTTCGTTGTCATATTTGAGCATATATTTTACACAAATTTTCTCCATTTGGCCATGATTAGCCCAAATATTTTTTGGAAGTCTCTTCTTTGAAAGCACAACACATATCATGTTCGAAAAGATTGTATATTTGTGCTCTTTAACACCATTATATTGAGTTGTATATGTAGTATTCAGTTTCCTTGGTATCCCATTCTGCTCACAAAAACTATTAAACTTAAAAGTACAAAATTCTCACCTTCGATTGTGCGTAAACACTTAAGTGGCAATTGTGTCTCATTTCTAACTAACTTCAAAAATATTTGGAAGTAAGTTACAGTTTTATGCTTCTCAGCCAACAAGTATGTTTATGACTTTCGACTATACTCATCTAATAAACACAAACTGTGTCTCTTTTTAATAATTGGAGTAGGATTTATTGTTTAAAAATGTTTTCTTGGACGAGATCTATAATTTGTGCAGCTCTCCACAAACTTCTTATGGGTATTGGATCCCGATGTTGTTTCCCAATAAGACTGATTGAGTATGAATCTATCATTATATTCAATTTTTAAAATCCCTTAACCAATTTCTTTCTTTCTAAAGTTTGTGGGCTCTCATAATTCCAGTGACCGGATCTGCAATGCTATAGTTAGGATGTAGAATTCCCACTTACAATGAGACAATTACTGAACACTAAAACTGATTGAGATTGGCCTTGTGGCTAGGTGAGTACAACAAAAATCATGTTTACACTCATGTTGGCTTCAACAATAACACACCTTGAATATCCCTTCCTTGATCACAATTTCTAAGCATTTCTCATGAAGTTGTCTTAGGCTCAAGATATCAATTTTCAACTATGGAACATAGGAAACTTTAGTTATGATGTGTCTCACGCCATTGTAGAAAGACTTCACATTACCTCGAGCCACATAGCCATCAACAATAACTCCTCATCTTCAACTGCCGAATAGTTTGATTTAATTGTCCAGACTAGACAATCATATTTAGGGGTGTCAAAATAGACCCGTAACCCGCAGGTCAAGCTGGTTATCTATTTTTAAACTCGGGTGGGTATGGGTAAAATGGGTAATGAGTTAAATGGATGGGTATTTGAAAAATATGGGTTGGGTGGGTTGAGTTTGAGGGTTCACTATGGGTATACCCATATGGGTAAACCCGCGGGTTTCAACCCATATGGGTTTGTATATAAGCTCATATGGGTCAATATATGGGTTGAAACCCACGAGTTTACTCATATGGGTTGTTATATAAACCTATATGGGTCACTACATGGGTTGAAACTCGCGGGTTTTACCCATATGGGTTGACATATAAACCATACAGGTTCATATATGGGTTGAAACCCGCGGGTTTACCCATATTTGACCCATGTGGAATATTTTTTTACCCGCGTATTGACGGGTTTCAACTCAACCCATATGTGACCCGACCCATTTTAACCCATCATAAAATGGGTCAAAATGGGTCATACCAATATTTTTTAACAATCCATATAACCCAACTCGTATATGACACGACTACTCATTTTCCATCCCCAGCGAAATAAAAAGAGGAGTATAAGCAGTAGATGTATCCATGCTTCAAATTATTAGTCACTGACAGTTGCAATAATTTAGTAATTTTACTTTAATCTTATATTATATTAAAAGAAGAGTTCGTTCCTTTAAAGATGATCTTTCCATAAGTTATGAAAAAATAAAAGTTTAAACTGCAAATTAAAATAAATCAAGATAAAAAAATTTTGGTTGCATTAATCGGGTCATAAACTTATAACTACACGTTGAATGATAAATTTTTAACATTGCAACTAAAACTTTTTACCTTTCTATAATTTTAATTCAATCTCGTCTTTATGTATGTCTATGGAAAGACGACATTGCCCAAGATTTTGCCTCAAAAGAATTGAATTCATATTCGATAACAACAATACAAATTTAGTCATAAACTTATCACCGGTCAAAAATAATATTAGTACATTCCAAAAATTAAGGACCTTACATTGAAGTAATTTGATGGTGTATTGCAAGTTTTACTTCAAAAGGGAATATGAGATGGACGGGGGATATGAGTGGAAGTTCAGTTCAAAGTAAGATACCAATTGAAATTCTCTCTAAAATAGGGAGAGAAGCAAAGAACACTAACATACGTTTAAATAAACGTCTGACAGAGGAAACCTAGAGTTTTCTCGGCTCTTTCACAGCAATCAAGAGATTCTTCTCTACCAAAAAGGACGATCAGGAGTATACAAGAGATTCAGCAGATTGAGTGGAGTACATTGGTAGTCTCATCAAGTACATGCAGTAAATACGGAGTAAGAAGGTATAAGATAGGTTTCTATATTCAAGTAATATGGTTTGATTGGAGAAAGACAGAAGGTTTACAAAAATAGGGTTAGATTAGTAGGATCGGCATGGCATTGGGGAAGATGGAAGATATACCCTTATGGAGACCCAACCAAGATGGAAGATATTCAGTAAAGAAAGCTTATCATATAATCTTTAATGATTTGTGGCCCAGCACTCATCAAACTCCTCAAGATCTTCGAAAGTTTTGGAAATTCATTTGGAATCTTAGCATTCCAAATAAGCTTAAGGTCTTTGTATGGAGGTTAATCAGTTCAGCACTTCCAACGGCAACATGACCACACAAATTATTCGAGATGCTCATGCCAATTTGAAAATGATACGCATGTGTTTTTTGGGATGTGAAACTTCAAAGAGAATATGGTGAATGTCCTCACTAGGTTTCGATTTCAATCAAGCTCCTCAGCAAGATGTGAAGCGGTGGTTCAGAAACTGAGTTCAAAAGCTTCGGACATAGAAGCAATTGAACTGCCAATATACATATTATGGGAAATTTGGAAATAAAGAAACTTGAAAGCCATCAAGAAGGAAGACAGAGAGGAGCTACTATGTTGGCAAAACGCTAAAAATAACTATATGATACTAAGCCAAGCAAAGGAAAAAAATCCGGAGGATTACGAGCAAGATGAATATTTGTTGCAAAATCAGTCGCAACATCAAAGCAGTACATCAAGAAGGATAGCACAAGAGCCAAGTCTTCATGCCCAACAAGCACATAGTCACACACGTGATAACTTTTGATGGATCCTACCATAAACAAAGAAACATAGGCACAACTGCTTGGAGAATGTCATATAGTTTGAGACAGAATCAAGAAAAAACAAACGGAAGACAGGTTGTTTCAGATTCAGATTTCTTTGTGGTAAACTCGCCATTACAAGGTGAAGCTGAATCATGCTTAAGAGCAATTCAAGCAGCACTAAGATCTAATCCAAGAAACATAATGGTTTATCCACACTCTATTGTCTTGTCAAATTCATTATCAACTCCAGCTCCAGCTCCAGCTCCTTGGGTGATCAAATGCACGGTGCAACAAATTCTGCACAAAACCCCACATCTAAATAGTTTCAAGTGCTTTAAGGTTAGTTGTAGTTCAATCTCAGTAGATCATGATGTAGCCTTTAACTTGGGTAAAACTCTTTTTAATTCTTATTTTTCCTTATAATATATGTTTGGTTTTAAAATAAAAATAAAACCAATTAAGAAAAGTTTTTTAGCAATGAAGCTCGAGACCAAATACAAAGAGGTATTAGTAAATTAGGTATCGCCTTAGGACCAATCAAAATTAGAAAGTGTTCCCCCTATTCCCTTACAATTTGACAGCCTGTAGTTGCATGTTTGGAGGAGAGCGTATTTTGGAGTCTCTTGTTTCATTCACAATGGTTGGGTCACTGAATTATTTATTTCAATCAATTTCAAACACAATTTTCCAGTACAAAATCATTACATTGCGTGAAAAAGACGAACTTGCATTTCACCTGGAATAAGAAATTGGCATGAAGTAACAAATCTCACACAAAAACCACTACTTAAGAAAATTGGAAATGAAGAATCACCTTACATCTACAAGCCAGTGTTGTTGAAACTTGCTCTCTTCAGAATTTCATTCATCAATTTCACTAAGAAAATACCAAAATAATATAAATATCCCACGATCCACTAAGAGTTGGAAGTAGATTTAAAGTTACAAACAGGAAGGAGCTCAAGCATACAACTCGACAGAGGCTAGAAAGAAAAACCAAAAATATTTTTTTTTTGATTAACTAGCCTAAGGATATGCTTTCTTGGGTCAAATTAAGTTCATCGCCTTCGCATTCCCCTCCCACGACCACGCCCTCTACCACCCATGGCACTGGCGGCTGCCTCACCTTGTGCACTCTCAGACTTTAGAATGAACAGAAACGAGGAATCAGATATGTGATATCACAAGAATATATAGATCCACGAACAAAGAAGCACAAGATAACATCATACACAATTAATGACACAAAAGATGCATCCAGAATCAAGAATTGGAAGTTTCCTTTGAACCAAAAAATGTCGCAAACAGGTCAGATATAAGGAGTATGCAATGCAATTAAAAAATTAAATAGAAGTAAGCTGATACTTGATGCATCATCTAAATAAGTTTAAGATGCCGTTTCTTTTTCTGAACATCCAAATCAAGAGGAAACCACAATCAATTCACCAGCTAGTCTTGGACAAGAATATGCTACTATATTAGAGTCGACCTCAAATAGTTCAAAAGAAACTTAAGACACTCAAACTTCACTCTTCGATGCATGGCACGATAAAAATGTTGCAGTTAAAACAAATTTCAACTAGGCATGTTCCCACAACTTCACGTTTTACCACCTTGTTCCATTCCAGTTTTGTTTAGAACCATATATCCAACCAAACACGTGACAAAGGCACCAAACTAAGGGCATCTCCAATGGTACTGAATCTTTGCGTACCGGGCAGAAGAAGACAAAAATTTACCGTTTCCCCACTCCAATGGAACGCTATATATAGCGTATTTCTCTTCCGTTCCTTTGCTACAGTGCTGCGTGATGTTTAGCGTACACTGTAGCAACTGTATATTTACTTTTACAGTTGTTTTTCCTTCTTCTTTTGTTTTCATGTTCTTCTTTTATAGTTTCTTTTCTTTTCTCTTTTTGTTATTTTCCCATTAGTTTTAACACATGATTTATATCATTTATTTATTTATATATAAATAATTATATATAAATTTTAAATACATTTTAGTTTTTGAATTAAAAATATAGTATCAATGATAATTCATTTAAGTTAATACATAAAGTAAAATAACTTTATTTTAATTAATGTCATTAAAAGAAATTTATTTTCAAATAATATTTATTCAAACTCGATGATCTATCACTCGAATTTATTTACGTCTAAATTCATTAACAATATTATTTTAATAAAAATATTTTTAAGATATTATAAAATGTACTTGAAAAAATGTACTTGAATTTTTTTAATGGATTTGTAAATTTAAATTTTGAGCTAAAATATAATTGAGATAAGTTTATGATATAATAAATATTGAAAAAGTTAAAATTTTTAATTTTATGAAGAAAAATGAAGGAATATTCTTTTTAGAGGAAAATATAGAGTAAACCATTGGAGTAAATACACTGTAGAAACTGTAAAAAACTACTGTAGCAACTGAAAGATAGAGGAAACCATTGGAGTTGCTCTAACAAGCAATGGTTCCTCTCATAACACCGTTGGGATAGCCTATGGCAGTGAAAGTTCAATATAACATAGTGCTGTTTAACTCAACATATGAAACTCTTGCAAAAACAAATGCATTATTTAAACAAGGTGTGGCACTGTTTAACTTTTCATTCCTAAAATAGGTTTGACCATGCAGCCATAACAACCACTTTACTCTGAAGCACAGAGGGACCATTCGGGTTATTTGATGTTTGCAAAACCACAAGTCACAATGAGCAAACAACGAAAATGAACACCGAGGCTTACTCTATAGTGAATTGGATGGAAAACAAACCACTAATTGATTCAAAACTAACTTAAAATTCACCTAAACCCTAATGGTATACAAGTCACTACCCACTTCCATTTTTCAACTTCTTTTATTTTTATTATAATTAATTTAATTCACTTGGATGAAGGCAAAGTTCCTTAAAATTGCACGCCTTTTATAAATGATCCTGAACGTCTCCCTGTAGAGCACCCCTTTTAAGAAATATAGAATAGCAGGAACATCTAAACAAGTTTGATTTTATAATCAGTTCATAAAACCCAACTTTGAAGACCTATGCCTTCTCTTCAGATTCATCAAAATTACCATAGACACCGAAAACATGAGATCTAGGATAGCATGAATGAAAATTACCTTGGGATTTTTAACTGTTTCATCTACACTAAGTACTAGGCAAGCTGCTTCTGTGGCTGCATTGATGGCATTGATCTGCACAGGAAGAGGAACATGGCAAGTTCAAATCAAATTTCAACACTTTCCCCCTCACAAAAATTAAATTGATGCTACAAAGTATCAGATAAAGCAAACGTACCTTCACAACTGCCGGTTCCCACACAAAGTTCAAAAAGGAGTCTGAAACTCCCCCAGTGTTAATATCCACCCCATAGAGAGCACCCTCTCCTGTTAACAAGGTCACTCATTAGTAATAAAGTATAGGATCAAAACACAAAGAACTGCCGTGTAGACAGGTAATGTTGGAGGTACAATAAAGTAAGAAGTACCAAAGTACTACATGAGAAGTGGATGAATAACTATATCATTACTAAGTACAAATGCAAAGAAGTAGCAGAAAGACTAACCAGATGCAAGAGCATGTTTTTGTCTTAGC
>JAULKJ010000001.1:4411653-4425559 GCA_032355405.1 Rubia balearica
CTCTCTTTTCTGTGAACACTGCTGAACATTAATGAATGAACTTTATTTTATCTTTAAAAAAAAAGAATAAGAAACCCTTCTGGAATATGAAATTGCAGTTGCAGAATGCCATTATTCATAGTCCAAGAATCGACAGGCAAAGCAGCAGATCAGCTTCTCGTTTTCCTTTTTTGTCTAGCGAAACGCTTAGTCCCTCCGTTTTTTTAACAATATCACATCATTTTAGGTGTTACAATTTAGGAGATGGAAAATGAGTGAATAAAATTGAATTGAAAGAAGAAAAAGTAAAATGAGTGGATGTAAAAACCTTAAACTTACCATGACTAGTGTGTGTCACTATAAAAAAATTATCCTAAATTAGAAGGTGCGTCGTTTTTAAAGAAACGGAGGGAGTACTAATTTAGCAATGAAATAAAAGCATCACTTTTTTTTCTTAATGCATGCATGAAGAAGTTTGAGGGGGTCCGTGATTATGAATCTGATCCTTAATTCCTTCGTCCCCTTCCGCGTTATCTGAAGAGATTATATCTGCTTTTTCTTGCTTGCCAATTTGTTGGGTCCAAATAGATTTACATGATCGTGACATACTAAGGCCCGTTATATTATTTTTTTAAATTTTTTTAATGAAGTTTACATTCAAATTTCGGTTACTTAAAATAAAATTTTCTAATTCTTATACAGTATGGTATTCTGGGAATATATTACACATTGTACCTTACCAATTACACAAAGTCTTGTTTTAGACAGTCTAAACTTTAGACAGTGTCTTTTATGCAATTAGTATAAATCTTAATTTTCAAATTGGGTTTTTCTTTGAATATACTAAGAAATCTAGGGACTTAATGTGCAATTATTAAAATATTATATAGATCAAGAAAAAATATGGATTTTTCATTTTCTTGCCGATCGGAATCTGTTTCTTCTCCACCAGCCGCAGCTCTGTGCCACCGCTCCACCGCTGCTCTGAGCCAACGCTCCAGATTCTCCATCAATCGCTTCGGATTCGATTCTCCGATCGACTAGAAGATGGAGCTCACGGCGGAGCGTCGATCATCGAAGGAGCTCACGGCGGAGCGGCGAGATCGACGAAGGAGCTCACGGCGGAGATCTAGTAACCTCTGTCACCTCGACGGTGGAGATTGAGGAGTTCACGGTGGATAATTGCAGGCGAAGCTAAGGTTTTAATGACGGAGGTGAAGGCGATGACAGAGCTAGGGTTTCGACGGAGATCTAGTAAGCTCAGGGCGGAGATCGACGAGCGCTCACAACGGATAATTGCAGGCCGAGCTAGGTTTTGACGACGGAGGTGAAGGCGGTGACAGAGCTAGGATTTCGACGATGGAGGTGAAGACGGAGTGGAAGAGGAGCCCGACGGAGTAAAAGAGGATGGCGTCGCTGGCGGAGTCCGCTGGAGAAGAAGGCGCCTGGCTTACGCGCGCCCTGAGATGGGGGCGGACGGCAATGACGGATGACGACGGCGGACGGAAATGGTGGACGGCGACGGCGGCTGAGCTTCGGTCTAGGTGAGGTTTAATTTTTTCTATTTTTTTCGAAGTGATATGTTGAGGTTTGATATTTATTGATTGAGTATATATTCAGAAAAGTTATTTGGTTCAATAATTATAACTCTGGATGTTGAGATAGAGGTTTTGAGTTTGAAACTCTTATTTTGAAGAATTTATATTTTTGAGATACATGCTGATGTTTAATATTTATTTCAATGAGTTTCCTATCAGCAAAGGTTGTTTGGTCCAGTGGTTAGCACTCTTACTCTTGAGGTTGAGGTCTTGGGTTCGAATCTCTCTGTGGCTTTTATTTTGTAGAATTTATGTTCTTGATGTACATGTTAAGGTTTAATATTGTTTGACTGACCATATGTTCAATAAGTGCTTTGGTGTAGTGGTTGTTACTTTATTCTTTGAGGTTAGAAACTTGGGTTCAAATCCCACTAGGTCCTTTTTTTAAAAGAACTTTTATTGTTGAAGTACTATAGTTTTTTTGTTGATGTTTGTAGCTTTTTTCTCTTATGTTGATGTTTTTCATTATTCGGGGTGACATTTAATTGATATGCATTGATGTTTTGTAGTTTTTTTGGGTAACGTGGATTGATATTTGTAGTTTTTTTATTGTTGAGGCAATGTAGCTTTTTATTGATGTTTGTAGCTTTTTTCTCTTATGTTGATATTTTTCATTATTTGGGTGACATTTAATTGATATGTATTGATGATTTTGTAGTTTTTTTGATATAGATTAATATTTGTATTATTTTTATTGTTAAGGTATTGTAGCTTTTTGTTGATGTTTGTAGCTTTTTTTTCTCTTATGTTGATGTTTTTCATTATTCGGGTGAGATTTAATTGATATGCGTTGATATTTTGTAGTTTTTTGGGTGATATGCATTGATATTTGTAGTTTTATTAAATTTCCCTATATTGATTTTTTTTATTTTCCAGCTGTGGTTTTGATAATAGGAGTTGATGTTTGTTGTGTCATTTTTCTTATGCTGACGTTTTTCATTTTCCGGCTGAGGTTCAAGTCTTAGAAATTGATGTTTATACCTTTTTGGTGATATAGATTGATATTTTTAGTTTTAAAAAATGACGTTTTATGATTTTTTGAGAGAATAATTTATACCTTGAGGTACCATAGTTTTTTTGTTGATTTTTAAAGTTTTTTTTCTCATGTTGATATTTTCATTTTTCAGGTGAGTTTTAGTTGATATGAGTCGATGTTTTGTAGTTTTTTTGGGTTATATGGGTTGATGTTTTTTGCTTTTTATTCTCTCATGTTGATATTTTTCATTTTCTCGGTGAGTTCAAGGTGATACGAGTTGGTGTTTGTAATTTTGGGTGACATGGGTTGATTTTTTAGTGTATTTTTCTTATGTTGACGTTTTTCATTTTTTTGTGAATTTTAGGTGATAGGAATTGATGTTTTTACCTTATGGTTTATATTGTTGATTTTGTAACTTTTTAAAAAAATGATAATTGAAATTTTGTTGATATTTTTTTAATGTTTTTTTAGTTTTTTAGTTGATGTTTTGTTAGTTGTAGTCGACGTTTTTTTCCTTCAATTTTTTCAAATTCGTATTTTTTTTTGCTATTTTATTTTTTCTTATTTTTTAATCCAATTTTTCAGTTGATGTTTTTTTAATTTTTCGTTGATGTTCTGCTATTTTTTGCTGATGCTTATAATTTTCACTTCAATGATTATATTAATTTTTTGTATTTTAAATAAATTTTTTTTACAGATTGCATATGATAGAAAAATGATGGGGGAAATGGACAAAAAAGCCTTTGAAAAATATTTGGGATTTGTCTCTGTAAAATTATTATAGATACGTCCCTGAAGTTAGTATATAGCTAGAATTGCATAAAAACCTTTGTTTAAAATTTAGCTGCCTCACAGGAGACGAAGTCTAATATTTGTGAAAAATAAGTTAATATTCGAAGATTGGTATTATTATTATACTAAAAGAGTAAAATACTTAGATGACAACCAATTCCTTGAAAAGTGCAAATAAACCTTAATTTTTCAAAAGTGATGATATACATATGAACATGATATGCTTAGATGACACCGTTATCCTGAGTTTATTTGCATTTCAGTTCAACAGATTTTTTAAATGAAATTTATCTTAAATTAACCATATTATTATTATTTTTCACTGCAGTTATTTTGTGTTCAATTTAATACAATTCAGTTCATATAATATTTGGAGATGAGTGACTTACTATATTGGATGCCAATTCCACTTATTGTAATCGTTGTTGAACATTTTTTGTCGCATATGTAAATGACTAATTTTATAAAAAAAGGATACCGACAAAAATCTATACTATATACTAAAAGAACAACTCTTTAGCCAAGTGTAACCCCCAGCCTCATCATCTTTCACAAAAATTTGACATGTGGCACCCTCAAAACTTAACACATCAATTAATCATTCCATCAATGCTCTGAAAATTGTATCTTTCCTATTTTTTAATCATTCCATCTTTCTCTCTTCACTTTTGCATATTCCAAAACATTTACTCCTTATTCTATTTTATTTCTTGAAAAAGTGAAATGTATTCTCTCAATACATAATCAATTGATTCATTTAAACTAATTTTGTTTTCCAAGAATATATTGGAATACATTGGAATGTTGTTAGATTGCCAAAAGAATTCCTCTATGGAGAACTTAAATATCAACAAAGATTGAGTTAATTTTTAAAAAAAATCTAAAAAAACTCCACCCGTTTCATCGGATGTGATACGCTTTTCTTTTTTGGTTGTTTTTGTGAATTTCACACACTTTCCTTTTCTGTCAAAATTCCTTCAATTTCATCCACTCATTATACTTTTCCCTTTCTAAATTCAATTTCATCCACTCATTTCATTCACTTAACTCCAAGCACCTAGAGTTATGGTGCCACATCCAATGAAACGGAGGTAGTATTATAATAGTAATAAATATATAAATTTATTCTAAATACTGCATCGTGTATAATTCTCATATAAATATAATAAAATTTTATAAATGATTACAATTATAAATTATGTTTTATTCATATTTTTGTTCATAAATTCGTGTATTGACATGGGTATTATCTAATATATTAATAAGAGCAAGTCTAACCATTTTTTATATAATAGGAGTTTTAGTTATATATGGAGATTTTCTCATTAGCTCCAAGAGAGTATGCATCTAATTCTCTAGGAAAGAGAATGTGAAAGAAAGTAAATATTCCATTCCTTATATCTGTAGAGAGAATAAACTAGTTGGAGGATTAAAATTAAACTGCACACATTACCAATATTTTTTATATATATGGAGAATTTTGTACGTAGAGATGTGAGGCGAATCAAATACTTTCACGTGTCCAATAATTTACCCATTACTTGATCTTATTAATGTCGGAGTTTTTGGGGAAAAGTTAATAAAATATTGGACACATATATGTACACTTGATTTGCCCCTATACTTGCATAAAAACTTTTCCACATACAATATTTTCTAACTAACAAGCAAAATTTCCCTCTTGACATAATTTTCTGTTTTTGGAGAATGAACAATTAATACGCTACAAAATAACAAACATAATGAAATATCAATTTCTTCAAAATACGAAACTAACAAATAAAATCAAATGTCATTTTCCAAAAAAAAAAAACGAAGATAATATAGAAAAATTAAATAAATATATTTTTGATAAAATGGAGAATGTGTTGGAATTTTATCATAAATTCATAAATAATATGAACCATCACTATCTATTTAAAAAAATAGAAAGTTTCAGTAGAGACGGTCTTTTCATAAGTTTATAGATAGTTTAAGAGGATAAGAAAATGTTTGTAAATAAATAATACTTGAAGAGGATAATTATTGTTTATCATGTTAATTTCACTTTTTGAGTATTATCATATTTTTTATTAAATATTTTTTTATTAAAAATTAATTAACTAGTCTCTGTCACAAAAGATTTGTGGCTCTACCTGTGCACCCAGGCACAAAAATCATCACGTGTTACGAGTATTTTGTTTCTTAATTTAATATTAATAGAACATAAATGGTTTGGTATTTTTCTACACCCAACTGAGACGACCTTTTGGGACGAGACATATTAAAACCATAGAAACAGAAATCATGCACATATTTTATGATAAAATTGTAAAACAATAAGTAAATGGCGGAACTAGAAAGAAATTTGAGGAGGGACAAGGCTGGGCGAGGAGGGGCGGGGTAGGAGCGAAACAGTATAATTACCCTTAGTCGCCATTGACGACACTCCACGTTCAGCATGCGTTAGTTAAGCCCCAAGGAATGGGATATTTTAAGCATAACTTTTATTGCAATCTTCCAACATCTGAACTGTTTGGATAAAATTGGCTTTCGGATTTTGTTTTTTCTACCAATCGAAAGGCATCCAATGTTTTCTGGAAAAAAGGGCATCCACCATTGTTGCCACTACATATGAACAAGAGACACACAACCCAAGCACAACCCTATTGCAAATGGAAATATGCCACAATATCTTCGAAGCGCGATTGTCCAGGATAATATAATTGTTCCTTAAATAGAGATTGGTGGTACGAAGAATCCCAGTAAACACCATTCGTCCATAGCCCTAAGAGCATGTATAGTGGGGGTTTATTTTTAAATAGAGACCACAAAGAAACCACAAAGCGACCACAAATCCCTATAGTGGTGGTCTCTTTGTGGTCATTTAAATAAAAAACCGTGCTCTGGTTGGTAAACCAAGCAACCACTTCCAAGAAATGCTCCCATGTGACGAGGGCCCCTTTTTTGTCCCCTCAAATGCCACGTGTCCATTTCTGCTAGGGACACGTGGCAAAGCAACTTTTGTTTTTTTTGAAAAATTTGACCGCTCTGAGTTTCTTGTTTGAATTTTTTTTGTCCACCGTCTTTTTTGACTTTTAAATTTAAATTTCTGATTCTTTTTAATTTTAATTTTAATTTTCTGATTATTCTTTACTTAATTTAAATTTTAGCAAAAATGAAATTAAAGTTTGAAAAATGAAATCAAATTTTAAATTTTGAATATATTATTAAATTTCACATTTTAATTTATTTTGATTTGCCAAATTTATTTAAATTACTAAAGATAAAATTAATAAATACGATAGGGAAAATTAAATGGGATTCATAAATAATAAAGAAAATAAAATTGTATTATTAATTTCACATTTCCATTTATTTTGGGTAGGCAAATCTATTTAAATTAAATATTGAAGGCAAAATTAATGAGTAAGATAGAGAAAATTAAGTGGGGCCATGTAGTGGTTTCTTAGTGGTTTTTACCATTGTGGGATAAAAATGAAGTGGTTTCTTTGTGGTTGCTTTTAGTGAGGTGGAAGAGAGAATGAATATTTAATTGAGGAGATAGAGTGATTATATTGTTTAATTTTTTTAAAAAAAGTGAAAATTTTGGTGAGTGCTCATTGTAGATGGGTATTCTTTGTGGTTGCTCCATTGTACATGTTACCCATCTACAATGAGCACTCACCAAAATTTCCACTTTTTTTTTTTTTAAAAAATTAAACAATATAATCACTCTATCTCCTCAACTACACTCACAAAAAATATCCTCTCCCATTTAACTCCACAATCATAACTCAATTTCACATCATCATTGTCCCCATATCATTTCCTTTTTTTCACACATTTTTATATTTCTACAATCTAATATTTACTACAACATATATATTTTAAATATGATGTATATATGTTTACATTTATATATATTTATTTATTTTAATATATCCATAGAAATATAATCTTCGTAAATATATAAAATTATAAAAATAATTGATAGCCGAATAATGAAAGTGAAAAAATAATAATCTAAATAAAACTAATACGTATAATAACAATTTCTTTCGTAAGATTGAAGGAGAGGAAAATAGAACTTGGAAGAGATGTGAGAAATGTACCAATGTTGGTCTCTATCTATAGAGAATTTTTTCAAAGAATTTTGGTATCATTTTTAAATTTTAGTTTTTTGGAGATAATTGTGTTTTATCCATTTAAATCCATTTGAGCAAAAATACAAATTAGAAAGACACGACATAATACCATTGGACCAAAATATATAATTTATCTCATTAAAATCTCCCACTCACCACATGAGACCCATCTCATGTGATAAAGTGAGAGTTTTCAAGAGTGCAAACTTGACTCCCTCCCCTCGAGTGTTAGCCATTTTTCTCAACCCCACTCACCATAACCCCCATTGTAGCCCTCACTTCCCAAACTCCACTCTCCCAATCCTTAAAACTCACCCATTGTATATGTTCTAAGAACGGGTCTGGTGACATCTCTCAATAAGGGCATATAAATTAACAATGTATAAGGTGATGCCCAAATTGTCATAAATGTCAAAAATCACAATGAAGATTTATTCGACTTTAACTTAATCATCGCTTAAATAGTTAGTATAGTTGAAAATCATCAATACCCAAAATTATGGGTGGCAAACTGAAATCGTAACCCACAAATCAAGTAAGTTGCCTAGTTTTAAAGTCGTTTGAGTATAGGTAAAATAGATAATGAGTCTAAAAGTTAATACATCATATAGGCAATTAAATTTTTTGGATCAGATAGATTGAGATTGCGATTTGATCGGAGGTTAATAAAATGGACACATCTAATGGTCTGACCAGTGCATGTACTCATATATGTTGGTATAAAAACTCAAACAGTATATGAATTAAAACCCACGAGTTTATCCAAGTGGAACAATATATGGATTGAAACCAACATAATTACCTAAAATCCACTATATGAGTTAAAACCAAAAAGTTTACCATATAAATGGATACAGATCAATAAATAGATCGAACTCAACCCAACCCACCTTTTAACCCGACATTATACGAGTTGAAATGGATCATATATATAAATTCCAACTTGGCCGAGTCCATAAGCTACCGTTAGCAACAAAATAAACCAACACAAACAACCGCAAGCATCAAAATGCAACATTTCCAGGTGAAGCAGCAGAAACTCAAAAGCTAGGATTTGCATAACTACATTACAGCTCAACCTGAATAATACATTCATCCATATCCTCCATGAAACATCTTCTTCCTTCAGTTGCAACACTATGATACCCTAAATAAAAGTTAATCTACAGTCACTCCTGTTTTATAGCAGCATCAGCCTGGGTGGAGATCACCCTCGGGCACATCGGACACGGAGGATCCATTTGTGCCGTTTGGCAAGTTTTTTGCTCCAAACACTCGACATGGAAAACATGACCGCAAACTAATACTGCCACTACAGAAAGATCACTAGAGGATCCTATGCCCCCGGAAGAATGCAGCTTCTTTCGCACTGGCCTCTCACATATCCCGCACACCATCTTGCCAGTATTCCCGGATACCACGTCTGTTCCAAATGAACTCGACCTAATCCTTTCCGGTTTCATAAATGCTCCCTCAAAACTCTCTGAAAATGTGAAGCAAAACTGAGATCCTAACCAAATTTAGAATTTACTACTCCTGTATTTCAGAACCACAAATGTGGTTCATTTGCACCTGAAATCAGGAAATAACTCGATGTGTACCTGTATGGTGCACGGACTCAGGTGAAGAGTGCTTATCGGAGAACTTCAAGATCATACTTCCATCAGCGGGATGAGCATCATTGGCAACAAGTGAAGTCGATGCATCACCATAGTTCAAGACGTTTCTCCTGTAATACTTACGGCTACAGTACCGGGGATTCTTGTACAACATTGAACGGCTAAAGTGGTGGTGATGAGAAGGCAAGTGAGGAACTTGTGAAGGCTTCTTAGGGTTGTCAAAGGTTTCTAGGATGGAAGAAATAGACCCCATCGTACTGCTTCCAACTTGATCCGAAGATCTCTGAAAATAAACCGTGAAGGGTAAAGAGACTTGGGAGGAGCATGAAACAAGAATCAAAACTGAATTCTAACATGTAAACAATCAATGTGGAGGAAGAAGATGAAGAAATATCTCATTAAAAATATAGAGACACTAATGCGATATGCAAACTCCAGATTAACTTTTCAGGAGAGGAGGAGGAAATGCAATACCCGTTCTGATGATCCTTCCATGTGGGATGAAGGTGGCAACACATCTGCAATATACAGAAAGTAACATAATCACAATGTTCATATTAGATTGGAACTTGGAAGTTGCAATGCAGCTGGCTGGCACATGACAGGATAAAAAAAACGTGACCAATAGAACACAAAATCCTTGAAAGAAAGTCATATGAAATATGATAACTGGATTCCTGAATTCAACAAAATAAAATTATTTTCCATAACTTAAAAGTTAGGTAGCATACTGCTTATCATAGAAAAGCAGATACATCACAAAAGGCGGATAATCGGTGATAAACAGGGTAGCAATTTAAAGCTATATCATTTTAGATGCAGCTTAAACGATACCGGGGGTCAGTTTATCAACAATCCCGTTCCCTCCAATAAAGAGTAAAGAATTCAGAAGTCGCAAAATCTAATCCAACTCCCTGGGGCAATAGTTGGTACCATAGCAGTTTTAAAATTCTTATCTTGCAAATCAGAAACAGCTGTGGATCATCACAAGATTCTTAAGAGAACCCATCGAACAAAAACAGGCATTCAAACAACCAGAACTAATAGGCACATGCTTCATCTGCAGTGGGTCAGAAAAGGATGCTGCAAACGATACGAACTGAAGAAAGAACTCCAAATGATATACAATATAAGTCCACACATTATGTGTAGAACAACTCGCTTATCTCCACAATCACAAGCCAAAGCCTATCCATTTTCTCTAATTGGAAGTAAGTAATTGCAATATGGTTCTTCCTATTTCTATAACTGGAAGTAAGTAATGGCAATATGTTTCTTCCACTTTCACTAAGCATACCCAATGCAATAGCTTCATACTATCCATATAGGTGATCTCACACAGATACAGAAACAAAACATGAGCCTAAAACATCCAATAATCTACTCATAAAAGTTGATGTGGAAGTCTTCCAATAATCTAACTGAGATTAAATGACAACTTTAGCTAACAATAACCCCAAACTGCGGTCAGCACAGAGGCATAGGTAGCATCAAGATCACATTTTTATGCAAAAAATTCAATACAGAACTAATCAGAAATGATAAAATCCATAACATGCAACAATCAAACACGTCATAAACAACCCCATAATTAAATCGGTCCATAATTCCCGATTAACACCATAATCGCACGATCATGGAAAACCCTTTTGAAAGATCAAATTTTTATCAACATTTCCATAGAAAAGTTGACATTGATTGAAGATTTAATTTTCTTTAAATAATAAATGCAAGTATCTATGAATGTAACCTGAAGGGGGAGTTTTGCTGCGTTCGGCTCGGCTCTTTCTCTTTCCCATGAAATCAAAATTTAGTTTTATACCCCAAAAATCAAACCAAATAAAGAAAATGGTGTGCTACTCTACCATTTTTCCCTTTTTTTTTTTTAGAATTAGAAAGAAACGAAGTTTGATCTAGAAATAAGATCAACGGCCAAAAGGGTCGCCAAATTTCAGGGTTTAGGAGAAGATCAAAGGGTTTGAGGAACAGCGATGATAAAGCAGGGGACACCGGAGGAACACTAAAGGGCAAAATGTAGAAAGAGTTTGGTAGGAGAAAAAGAGGAACATTTACAATTGGAGTATGTGCTAATTAAAGGGAATGAACCGTCTGCTCTAATTTTGAGGATAGAATGGCGAACTGGAAATTTACGCTACCAATACACGTGTCTTGATTTTCGCATGTTGTAGGCAACAGTTCTCAGATACAACACGAGTCTTTAGCATTCCTTACTTTCACTAGTACAATACTTTATATCCATGTACAATGGTGAGACCCAATTGAGACACCACTTGGAGTTTCAGTTAATTAAATAATCAATCTCTCTCTTTCACCTTAGCATTTGAGACAATAACTAAGTCACTCCATTTTTTTCTCCACAGTGGTTGAGACCACTTTGAGATAACTCCATGGACCCCACTTGATTCCCTTTATCATACTTATTATTTTTACCTTTAATAATTAATTTGAATACATTAGTTTACATAAAATAAATTGAAATGTGAAATTTAATAATGCACTTTAATTTTTTGATTTTGTCATCAAAATTTTATTCATTTTATAATTTTGATAAATTTTCAATTTTATTAATTATTTTCTCGAAATGATGTACGAATTTTCGTACATTGCAATGCATAATTATTAATTATGCATTTTATTATTTATTGTACGAATTTTCTTAAATTATTAATTATACATTCCACTTCATAATTATTTCGAATGCCGTACATTTAAAGTTTAAATGCCGTACATTTAAAGTTTCAAATAAATTTTGTTTTCAAGAAGTGAGACACAAAATGTAAATCATAATATTATAATTAATTCAATTTAAAAACGCCATAATTAATCGGTATGGTCTAGTCTGACAAACCGTTACAATCTAAGCAAATTAAAGACTTTAAACGCCATAAAATATTTAATAATACACCTATAATTTTTTAATTGGAATTTTTTTAAAATTTAATTTTTGAAATCAATTTCAATCATCAAAATTTATTTTATAAATCATAAATAAAAAGAGCCATATATATTTTTAAAAAATATAATTTAGATTTTTAAAAAAGTACCTAAATTTAATTTCAATTTTTAGAAAGAAATTAGAATTTTTAAAAGAAATTTTCAATTTTGTACAGTTTTTTAAAATTTAAAACTTTAATTTTTGAGCAGTATTTTAAAAGAGATGTTTGGGTGAAAATTTGGAACAAAAAAATTGGATACAAAAAAGGAAACAATAAATTTGGAAACAAATTTTGGTGTCCACGTGAAGGAAAAGGAGCAGCACATTCTGTTGCCCACGTGAAGGAAGACAGTTTTGTCAGATTGGGACTGGTCCCTAATGTTTGGACCATGGCCTAGGTCTCAAATGTTTGGCACTCCTTTGAGACCCCCATTGTGAGATTTAATTGTCTCGATTGAGTCTTAATTTTTAATTGAGACTCAATTGAGACCCCACTGTACATGCTCTTAGATCAAGTGCAATAGTAGATACCACTAGTGGTCTCTTACCAATTAAATATATTGTTTCTTTCAATTTCTCTCCCACCTCACCCTAAGAGACCACTTAAGAGACTATCCATTTTTTTCTTCACAATAGTAAGAGATCACTCTCTACTATTCATTGACCTCACTTAATTTTTTCTATCCTACTTATTAATTTTACCATTAACATTTAATTTAAAATCGCTCTAGAGACCATCATTGTGGGAATTTTTGGCTTCTACAGCGGCCATTTTCGGTCATTATGGGCATTTTTGGTCTCTAGAGACCCATGATTTCTTGGTTGGTCTCTTGGTAAGAGATCATAGAGCTCTGGAGACCATCATTGTGGGCATTTTTTTTCTCTACAGTAGTTTCTTAAAATTAAAATACCACCACTGCACATGCTCTTAGACCATGGGCAATGGTAGAAATCGCTACCGGTTTCTTACCAATTAAATATATTATTTTTCTCATTCTCTCTCTTCCACATCGCTTAAAGAAACCACTCATTTTCTTCTCCACAATGGTAAGAAACCACTTTGTACGATTCATGGAACCCACTTGATTTTCTCTATTCTACTCATTAACATTTAATTTAATTACATTTGTTCACCCAAAATAAGTTGAATGTGAAATGTAATAATACATTCTAATTTTTGAATTTGAATTTTTATTTTCAAAAATATTAATGAAATCAGTTTTTTACAAAAATATGAGAGCGTTGGTATTTTTTTCAAAAACAAATTACAATTAAATCGGTGTACGTTTTAAAGATTTTGAGATTTTTTTGTAATTTTTTTTGTTTTTCTTGCCAAGAAATTATTAAATATTTATGAAATAAAAATGAATAATTGGAGAAATCATTTTTTATGAAATAGGAAAAAATATTACATTAGTAAAGACCAATTATAATGACCAAACAAATTACAATAAATACTTAAATATTTAAATATTGATCTAGTCTGACCACTTATTACGGAACGAAGTTCGAAATATTGATCTAGTCTGACCAATTACTACAAATTGAAAGCAAAAATATTGATCTAGTCTGACCAATTATAACTAACACAAAACAAGTTGAAAATTAACAAACAGAAAATATGGATGACGAAAACATATTGGAATCCTAATTTTGACCACCCTCATGTTGGTAAAGATGTTCCGTAAGGTAGTGTTTCAATTGGTCATGTTTAGCTCTGTTGCGTACTTCCCTCCAATTTTGTCTAAAAGTCGATAGATCAGTATGGCGCGATGCATTGTAATTCCAGGAAGAGTCGTCGATTTGGTCATAATAACCTGGCTAAACCTGCAACCCACTGGTATCTCTTTCATCTTCGA
>JAULKJ010000001.1:4456391-4479284 GCA_032355405.1 Rubia balearica
GAGGCAGGAGGTGGAGAGGTTGGAGCGGGGTGGAGATACAGATGTGGGGGCGGAGATACGGGAGGCAATGTGGCAGCGGGAGGCAGGAGGTGGAGATTAGGAAGAAGAAAATATAGGTTAAAGGTAGGGCATTTTAGTCTTTTCACATGTGCAAAATTAATACATCCAATTTCTCTTTCTGCCGAATCCGCTGGGATAGAGGGAGTAGCTAATTCAACCCTTTTGGCATGTGGTCCAAGAACATGAAGTTAGTATTTATAATTAGGTTGATGATGTTATAATTGCTAGATGAATGTGATAACGTTGAATTCTTTGTCATATTTATCCTAAGGTAGAAAAACTGGGAGAATGCATCTTGAATGATGAACTTCATTGAATAACCCTAGGAAATTCATTAATTGGTTAAATGCTTAGACATGTGGTAGAATGTATGTAGGTGTTATCAAGTTTGTTGATTCTCCATGCATAATGCAAATAATGATATGCATTTAGACGTCGATCATCTAAAGCGGTCATTATTGAGGTTTACAATCACTCTTGTAAATTACACTAAAGAAGAATGGGAGATTTACCTCCACAATAGGTAATCTATATGAATAAATAGGTTATTGATTCAATGATCAATGAGAGGTTTGGCAGTGAAAATCAATTGCGCCCAAGGTTTTATACTTTGTGTTTAATCCATTCTTTGTAGTTTGTTTCATGATTAGCTTAATTTCTATTTTATTATAGTTTCTTTGTCTTTTAAATTCATAGCTTAGAAAAACCAAACCAAAACTCTCCTCTTGAATTTCTTCTATATCTATATATAGGCTTATATCCATCCTTATATGCATGAACCCTTAGCGAAACCCCTCTTCTTCATGGAAGACCCTGATTTGCCACTATATACTTAAGTGTGGTTAGGAGGCATTAGGGCTTATAAATTATATATTTCATAGGTACGATGATGACTTCCCACTTTACTTCCCAAAAATTAGTTTTCCTTCCTTTCGAACACATCTCAGCATAATTAGGTATATTTAATCATTGTATTCATGTTCGTTGAACACAAATTTTGCACAGAAATCAGGGAGAAAATACTTTACTTTCTATTTTACGCTCCCCTTTGAACACTGCTAAGCGAAATCCGGCATTTTTTTATTATTCCATTCCAAAACCACGTTAAGTTTATGAAATACTAATAAAATATTGACAAGAAAAACTACACAATTAAGAGTTTCTAATTATTAGGAAATGTAAAGCATGTCGATGAATATGCTTTACAAAACAAAATTATATCTTATAGTAATTATCCAAGACTAAATTTAATGCATTTAACCCAATAACCTCCATTAGAAAATGCTCAGAAAAATTTAATGATGGATTTGAGACAAGAAGGAACAAAAGTGGCTGAGCTGGTAGCTAATTCTTGTTTTTAGGATTGAGATTGTATGATCTAGTCGTTATCTATGCCATTGTTGCATGATATGGGTTTTTATAAGAAAACAATAGACCATATGTTTCCTTTGTGTATTACATCATGGAATGAAGCGGAAGTCAAAATCAAAACAGAGTTCAAGGGCATGAAATCTAGCCATATGCCATCTCAACGCCATCGGATATGTTTGGAACAAATATTTTTGTAACACTCTTCATGCAGCCGATGCTAATCTGAACCCCATGCTTTATTACAATAAAAGCTTCTCTGGTGACACAAGTGAGCAAAGGCTATAACTATTGCTTTTCAACCATGTCCAAACTGAAAGATGCAAAATTGGTTTTTAACCAAGTGGATAGTTGTTGGATCAACTACATGGCTTTTGGTCGAGGAAAGACTGACATTACGCCAGATCGTTTTCCAGATAATTTCATTAGTTTCTATCATGTTATTTTTATTTTTCTTATCCAAAACATATGACATGTTTATTGCATGTTTCTTTGCAGGGAGGTGGTGGCATAAGTATAGATGGGAAGTTTCATAACTACAACAATTAACCATCAAGATTACTAGTCAAACATGTGATGCTAGTAAAAAATGCAGCTTGAAGAGAAACATAGCTGAAAGGTTTTTAATAGAAAGAAGGAACTACGTCAAACATAAACAGCTGGCTAGTTTGCTATTTGTTCATTACAATTTGAAACTTCAAAATTTTACTATGCATGTTCATGACCGTGAATAAACAACTTTGTACATTATGATATGCAATTTTTCTTAAACAATGCACGTATGGTTATGCCTAAATTTTAACAACCAATGCACGTTATTATATATTCACCACTTCAACTAATGAACGTAAATTTTGCACCAAAATTATGGATAAAATACTTAACTTTCTAGAGAGAAAAAATTCCACTTCCTTTTGAACTCTGCTCAGCGCAATCGGGATTTTTTATTATTCCATTCTAGTTCGACATTAAGTTTATAAAATACTAATAAAATATTTATAGGATCAGCTGCATAATTAAGAGTTGCTTATTATTTGGAAATGTAAAGCATTTCGATAAATACGCCTTACAAAATAAAATGATATCAAATAGTAACTATCAAAGACTGAATTTAAAGCATTTAACCCGATAACCTCCATAAATATGGTTGGAAAAACTCAACAATTTATTTGAGATTAAAAAAAAAGAAAAGTGGCTGAGCTGGTAGCTAGTTGACATTTTTTGAATGGAGCGAGTATGGTCTAGCCGGTATCCATGCCACTAGTGCATGATATGGGTTTTTTGTAAGAAAAAATAGACCATATGTTTCCTATGTGTATTACATCATGTATTAAACAAAAGTAAAAATCAGAACAGAACAGAATTCAAGGTCAAGAAATCTAGCCATATGCCATCTGGAATGCCATTAGATGTATTTGGAACAAATATCATTACAACCCTCTTCATGTAGCCGCTGCTTATCCAAATACCATATGTATTACAATAAAATCTTCAATGGTAACAGAAGTCTGCGAAGGCTATAAGTTCATGTTTTCATCCTTGCCCAAACTGAAAGATGGAAAATTGGTGTTTTACCAAGTGGATAGTTGGATTAACCACAGGGCTTTTGGTAGAGGAAAGACTGATACGTGTCCAAAGACCTACACTTATAAGCGACATTGGTCAGGTATAGGTTAAGAGAAATGAACAAAAAACAACTTTGAATTTAAATTTTTAAAGCAAAATGTATGAATGAAGATGTATATGTATGAGGTCGGGCAGCTTTCTCTATGGCAGACAAGATAATCAAAACCTGACTGACGTCGTATTCATAAAACTTTTCCAGCACATATATGAATAACCAATGTCGGTCGACCGTTGAAATAAATGAATGTTAATTGATAGGTGACCGATGTCACATTCAAGCCTAATTTTTGCAAACAAAACCACAGAAACCAAGACAAATTCCAAGCTTCAAACACATACAATGACACATAATCGTACAAAAACATTATATATAGTACCTAAGTTAAAACGTAAAGAAAGTTCACACTATTACTAATCCATACGAACTAGAAAAACATAAACATACCGAAAACACATTAACACACCAAAGAAACAAAAGTTTCATAAAAAAATACTTAACGAAGAAGTTGGAAGAATTGAAATTACATACCTCTGAGGTGGCTGGAGATGAAGTGTTTAGAACTGTTGGAATTAGAGAGAAACTTGGAAGTTGAAAGTTTGAACTGATTCTGAGGTGGGCTCCATATATATATGACTCTCTCTCTCTCTCTGCCCTAGATTGATTTATAGGCCTTCTTCTTTTGGATACAAGCCCTAAATCTCTAGGGCCGAGGTAAACTCATCGCTCGCAGCTCATGTTCATAAGAGTTGCTCTTTTTCCTAACCTACTGATTAAGCTCTAATTCACTATCAGTCTATTAGAGGATTTTAGTAGAAATCTCAAGTTCCATAGAGGGTTTTAGTAGAGTTACTCAACTTACACAATATATATAGACATCGTTTTGAACCCTTGTAATTCTGCCTCCACGTTAGCAAAGTCGTAGATGTTGCCAGCAAAGCCGACATGGGCTCAAAATATGATCGATGTCAGTATATTTAAATATGGGCCGCATATATTCATCCCACTAGCATAAAAGTGAGTCAACCATTTAACAAAAATAAATAAAATTTACTTACAAAAAAATTAAGATTATATTAGAAAATACAAATTTAAATTTAAATATATTCATGAAACTTTATAAATGTTCGGTTCGATTGAAATCGATTTTGGCACAACGAGTTAACTTTTTACTTTCGAACTTAGGTCTCTCCAAGAAAGTGGAAGATGTAAAAATGCAAAATTGGAAATATATCTATGTAATACGTATTGTCACAACCATGCGGTTTTAATTTGGGTGTCAACGGGCAATTGGAAGGGCACGAAATCTTCACAGGGAATATTTTCCGACACTTTTTGGAAATTACGCTATGGTCTAAACTTCCTTGAATGTACCTTATGCTTAAGAACCCCTCCCAAACATAGAGGCACATGTATAATGTGAAAATATGAGTACTGTACAGAAGGAACGGACGGGGAGGTAGTGTGTGATAATTTTTATTAGTATTCCATTAATGCCCTCACGACAGGCATTACAAGAATAATAATTTCCACCATATAGAATCACAAAGAATATGTAATTATTTGTGTTTTATGAAATAAAAAGAGAATAAAATTCCATCTATCATTTTTGGAAAAGCACTAGTACGTGGTCTTAAGTAAATCACAGATGATTACTTATGAGTAACAAAGGTTAATCAGAAGCGCTAGTAAAAGTCTTTGTGGGACCAAGCCAGCTTCTTTTTCAGTCTCAGGGATTATAAGTTCCATTAGGAATGGAAATTTTCATATTCGGCTCTATTAGAATCAATTTTGGTGCAACCTGTGAACTTATTATTTTTGTACTCAGTGGGAGATGTCATAATGCGAAATTGGAGATACACAAGTGGAGAGAAGGCCAATTAAAGGCGGATTTACGGGACCATCAAGTGCCTTCTCTAGTCCTAACATTGATCAAATTGATCAGAGTCCAAACCGCCTTCTATCGGGGTCCGAAATAGGTTCCAAATTCGAAACCTATTTCTGAGGTCCCAAAAAAGGCTTGGTTTCCAGCAGCTAAGAAAATCCAAGGATTCGTAACCCTATGACCAAAAACAAGAAATGAACATAAATATATAACAACCAGAGAAAATGAAAAGAAAAAAAATAAGAAAAGAAAAAAATAAAAGCCATCTAATAAATCTGGAATATAGCGAAGGACCCTTGCCCAGCGGCGACGGCATCTCAAACCCAGTGGCGGCGGCGTGTTAGAGGGTCGTGAAGGCCGTCTCATCAGTGGAGGGCTCCGATTGTGATATCTCCAGCGGAGAGGGGGTCGCGGTAGTGAGGGCTCCAGTGGGAGTGAGGGACGCTGATGAGAGTGAGAAGGATGGAAAAGGTAGGGAGTGAGAGAGAGGGAGAGAGAGAGGGGTGGCTGAGTGAGATGAGAGAACTCAAAAATTTTCTAAGGGAGAGAGGGAGCCGCGGCTGTGAGTGAGATGAGAGAGTTAGAAATATTTTCAAAGTCATGAAAACTAGGGTTTTTCTTTAAAGAGATGCCCATTAAATACACCCAATTAAAGGCGGTAGAACCGCCTTTAAGTAATACCCTTTTAAGCCGGTTCTTGAAGAACCGCCTTTAATAAATTGAAAAGTGCCTTTAGAATTTTAGGGTGATTTCGGAGGGAGTTCCGTCTTCGGAACCTCCCTTGAGTCTCAATCAAGGGCTGTTGAATGCTGCATTTATTCAAAGGCTCTCAACTAGTGAGACGCCTATGTAATTCACATTGTAAAGTCCATGTTGTTCCAATTTGGGTATCAACGGGTGAATGGAAGGGCTCGGAATCTTCACAAGGAGTATTTTCCTACACTTATCAAAATTATGGTATGGCCCAACATTGGTTAAATGTACCATACGCTTCATAACTTCACACCCGAACATAAAGACACATGTAAGATGTGAAGATAATGCATATTGTCTAGGAGGGACGCACGGGGAGGTAGTGTGTGACCAATTTTATTAGTATTCCATTAATTCCCTTACAATGGGCGTTACAAAAACAATAATTTCCACCACATAGAATCACATAATTACATATGATTGATTTTTTATAAAATAAAAAGAGAATAAATTGTTTCCATCATTTTTGGAAAACTAGTACGTGGTCTTGAGTAAATCGTAGATGATTACTTATAAGTAACAAGGGTTAATTGGAACCACTTATGGAAGTCTCCGTGGGACAAAGCCAGCTTCTCTTTCACTCTTGGGGCTTATAAGTTCAATTGGGGATGACAATGGTTCCTGTCAGTTCAATCGGTATCGATTTTGGCACAACCGGTGAACTTTTTACTTTTTGCACTTATGTCTCTCCAAGAAAGTGGGAGATGTCGGAATGCAAAATTGGAGATGCATTTATGTAATTCACATTGTCACGACCATGTTGTTCTGATTTGGGCATCAACAGGTCAATGGAAAGGCCCGGAATCTTCATAGGGAGATACTTTTTAGAAATCACGCTACGACCCATATATGCGACTTCGCATGCCTTTCGTTCGAAGAGAAATGAAAATTGACCTGCCACCAACATCGGTTACACTAGAAATTTTAGCGGGAACCAAAATTTGAGCTCCCAAAATGAGCTAATTAATTTTTCACCAACCCTATTTCATCTCATTATCATTCAGCTGTGATATCCATTTCACACCCGCAAAACCCTTTCACCAAACCACACTCCCAAAATATTTTCCACTCACACCATTTCAACATTTCAAGTGCTCAATCAAAATTTTCCTTTCAAATATCCACAAGTGCTAGAGAATGGGGCATTTCTGGGTAGAAATTGATGTTGTTTTCATCCTTTACAAGTTCATTTTGAAATTTTATTAGTGAACTTATTATTGTTTTTTTATGGAACAAAGATTGAATACTTTCATGAAGTATGATGACTGTGTTACATGTTATCTAGTGTATAGTGTTTGTGTTGATTCCATGTTTATATGTACTAAGAAATAAGGCTTGGATTAGGGATGATTGTGGACAATAATTTCATTTCATAAGAACACACTTTGAAGGTGCGACGTCAGTCCTGTTTTGATACCATATCAAAAATATCTTTTATAATAGTTTTCTTAGTTTGGTATTTTTAGGATCTTAACACTATACTCTTTTTTCAATAGGTTTTTTAGTGTGTTAGTGTGCTCATATTAGATTAGTTTTGAAAATATTGTAATAAATTATTTTTAATTTGATTTGATTAGATTTGATAAGTTTAGATATGACAGATTCATTCAAGAATTAAACCAATATTTAGATTGATTTATATGGATTAATTTTGTCATCATTTAGATTTAAATTATGTATTTTAGTTGGATATGGTTTTATCTTCTTAAAACTACCATAAGTCATTCCAGTTTCTGACAGGAATTACCAAATCCTATCTTCAATCTGATTTGTATTGTTCAAACTCCTACCTGTAAATAGGGGAGGCCTTAGAGGAATTTAATCACAATTTTATACATCATATATTCAGATTTTGAGTTTATACTCTTTGCTTAATCCGTTAGGTTTGTCCATTTAATATTAGTGCTTAAAACCGTTAGGATTCTTCGTATTAATTTTGGTGCAACTAATGCTTGGGTTCATGCGAATTAGTCTCTTGTATTAGTGAAATTCATAAAGTTGTGTTCTTGACTAGACTTCATCTGTGTCTTATTGATTTCAAAATGGTGCTTCGATCAAGTAAAGTTCTACAATTTAGAGTTTTCGTAGGGAGATTCATATCAGTTCATATTAGAGCTCAACGGAAATATTCTGTGGCCATAAAATCAAGATTTTTGAGCTTATTATCATATTAGTCGGCATCAATTGATAGTGTATGGAAATATCAGTTGTTAACTTCATATCAATATTTTTATTTTTTAAAAAGAATCATAATCCAACTACCACAGACATCTCACCGCCGTCGGTCCCATTCAACTCCGTCACCAACCACTATTTATTATTCTCCAGCCATCATTGCTTTTTGATTTTTTTTACCTTCCAAAGAAGCCGCGTTCCGACATGTTCTCCATTGTTCTAGATCTGCTATTTTCCTCTCCAGCCAATTCCACTAGCTGCTGAACCAAACTGTCGACCACCCATCGGCATTCTCTCAGTCGATACTATATCTCTCACAAGCGTCGTAATGATATCGAGTGGTTATCTTCTCCGACCGCATCTTCTGATCCCAGTGCAGCACATAAGGCATCACCGCAACGAAGAAGATGATCAGAGCGTGGTCTTCACATGTATGCTCACACCTAGTAGCGTGATATTCACACTCTAGCCATTTGAAGGCACGTGGGAACCACGTGCGAAATTAACTCCATTTTCCCACGGTGCGAGCAGTGCACACATAATATCTCCTCATCTTGCGAGGTTCCAATTCATCGCGAGTTGTTGAATTTATCATGAGTTGTTCTTATTTCTCGCCAACTTGTATCTTCTCGTGAGTTGAAGCAGTTTCTGCCTAGTCAGCATCCAGTCACTACCTATTTAGTCCAATCACCGTTTATTAGTAGGATTTCGCAAGGGTTCCATGGGATGTTTATCTCCGTTAATTATGAAGACCATTCACTTTTCGAGGACAACTTTTCAACCACTGCGGGAATGATATGATATTAAAAATATCATTTATTTTAGTTTTCTTAGTTTAGTATATTTTGGAGTTTAACACTATACTCTTTTTTTCACTCTCATATTTAGAATTAAATTTGAAAATATTTTAGCAGATTAGTTTTAATTTGATTAGATTAGATTTAGTTAGTTTAGATATGGAAGATTCATTCAAGAATTCAACCAATATTTGGATTGATTTATTTGGATGAATTTGGTCATCATTTAGGTTTAAATTATGTATCGTAGCTTGATATGGTTTTAGCTTCTTAAAGCTATCATGTGTCATTCCAGTTTCTGACAAGAACTATCAAATCTCATCTTCTTTCTGATTTGTACCTTTTGAACTCCTACCTATAAATGCGGGAGGCCTTGGGCAAATTTAATCCTCATTTTATACATCATATATTCATATTTTGAGTTTATACTCTTTGCTTAAACCGTTAGTTTTGTCCATTTAAGATTAGTGCTTAGAACCGTTAGGATTCTTTGTGTTAATTTTGGTGCAACTAGTTCTTGAGTTCATGCGAATAAGCATGTTGTGTTAGTGAAGTTCATAAAGTTGTGTTCTTGGATTTCGTCTGTGTCTTCTTGATTTCAATAGGGTGCTTCGATCAACCTTCATTAAGAGTGCTTCTCAAAATTCCGCAATTCAGTGTTTTCGAAAGGAGATTCATATCCCGTTTGTCGGGCCTAGCGATAGGATAAAAAAACCACTGACGTTGCACATCTCAAAGACAAGTTGCATATTTTCAGGTTTGTGCTACATGTTATCTACTGTCTAGTGTATATTTTGTGGGAATTGTGTCATGTACAAATAATGAGAAATATTGGTTATATATTAGGGTTCATTCTAAGAAAAAAAGTCATTTTTGCATTAAAAAAATTATGAATGTCTAACATCGATCAACTGACATCAGTCTTTGAGATAGCAAAGTCCAGAACTAGTGTCATCAGTACAGATGAGTTATATTTTTCGGTACAGATTAGTGTCGTTTTGGTATGACTATTTAGTGTATACTTCATTTGGGGACTGCACATTTCAAACATAAAACTTTATTGGTTGTGGATTGGCTGTAATAGGACAAAGAGAGTTATCAATGGAGTTTTAGCGTGTGGATAAATGAACATGTCATTTTCCTAGTCGCCTTGTAAGTATTAATGTCATATAAAATAGGCAATGGAGGTTGACTACCAATAATATTTTTATTTTATATGAAGGTTATGGATTTTAATAGAGTGTATCATATTTTTGTAATATATGTGATTGGAGTGTGGGTTTTATCACGTGTTTCTATTTTGGATGAATTGAACGACAAATGATTATTTTATGACGCTTAAGCATTATATGTGTCTTTTTAAAAAAACATTAAATGTGTCATCGAATATTAAATAACATGTAACGAATACTGACAAACGATTATTTGTGTCACTGAATATAAAATATGATAATATTTTACATGAACCGATGTCTCTTCAATTAACAACCGCCATCGCATAAGCCGGTACCGCGACGACATGTAACCAGCATTGGATATATCGGCATAGGTCACAATAATGACTAATATTAGTGGTTTAGTAAAGAAACCCTAGTAGTCGATGTCAGTTTTTATTTGTGAGATCGTACAGTCAAAACGACGTGGTTTTGGTCATATTTCCACGTTAGCATGCACACCACATGACTGCCCTACGGCATGCGACATCGGTAGAAGTCGCTAGCGATATCAATCACATTACAACTGATGTCGGCTAGAATGAAGTCAAACCATGTTCTCACATTGTTCGAGTTCATGTAGTTATTGATGTAGGTCAAAAACCAATGTAAAAAGAATATTTTATCTCGATTCTAAATCAAGGTAAAAAAATGGACTTTTTACTACGCAACTATTTACCTTGGTATTTCTAGGACTAAAAATCGCGGTAAAAGGTGATGTAGATCCGAGGTAAAAGGTCTTGTCACTTGTAGTGTTAAATAATTATTTTTCTAACAAAGAGAAATAGTCTGGACTTAGCTGGGATTGATACGGGACCAACCATTGATGATCAAGTTAGTCGGATTAGAGAGTGTATGTTATCTGGAGTATAATAAGTAGTACCTCCCTTTTATAGATATTTCCAAAGCTGACATGACATCGTCATCTCTACTTCGTGCACACCGTGAATGTCTGGATTATGCATCTACCCTCTTCTCCGCATCCACTTCATTCATCTACTTTTATTCCACTTCATCACATTCATTTTCACATTAAATCTGGGACGCTTGAAATTTAATTAATATCGAACGGTTGAGATCCGTCTACGTGAAGGCATGGGTTATCAAAGCTCATCCATCATTAAAATAGTTGAATCTATTTCTGCCCCTTAATAATTATTTTATAATACTACCTTCGTCCGAGTTCAAATTGTACCACAATCATTATCACGCAGCTTAATAAAAAAATTGGCCATTAATATGTTTATCTACATATATTAACGAAAAATTTAAAAAAATGGATACTTTCATTACCAAAACTACTCATATAACTTTACAAGATTAGTTCATACTCCCTTACTTCCCTATCATAAACTGTACACATTTTTCTTTCAACTTGGGTTTCATCCAAGCCCTATAAACAATACAATCTATAATGCTTTCCTCCAAATTCTGTTCACCTGCTTTAGCTCCAAAAATCTGCTCATTTATGCACTTCCATATTACATGGACTATTTCTGTTTCTACCAGTTTAATGAACTGTGACCTCCAGCCTTTGGACTTGTTGTTATGTAAAATCCACTCCTTTTCTTCTTCCCATCTTCCAAGATCTCTCAAAATTTGCATCCAGCTTAACACACCTTTCCATACTTCCTTTGATTTCCCACAGTTAAAAAACAAGTGTTGAATAGTTTATTTTTCCCCACAAAAACAACACTTTTCTTCCACTGCCATTCCAAACCTCCCGAGTCTATCCTTTGTGGGAAAATGTTGATTATAGCACATCCATAGTGTAAATTTGGCTCTTGGTCTAGCATGATTATCAACAAACACTTTATGTCGTGTTGTTGGTTCTTCTTCTTATTTGAAAGCATCATAGATCTTCCTCCCTTTAAATCTGTTCTTCCCCACCTGCTCCAACCATTCCTCCATCTCCCTTACTTTCCTTTAACATTTCCCTATCTTCTTCATCATCCATGAACATGAACCTGGGAAAACCACATCCATTACCAGTTGTTCTCCAATAAAATATTCATGGATCCATTTAATCCACGAGTTTTCAGACTTCCTATAGAGATTCCATAGTGTTTTAACCAGGTTTGCCTCTTTTCATTCCTTAAAGGAAATGATATTCTTCCCCCCCCCCTTTTTAATTTTATCACAGAATTTCTCCCAAGCTACTGGTGATTTGCTAGTAAATACCTCCCATCCACTCCACATAAAATACATGCACAATGCTTCTAAGTGTTTCAGTACAGTTTTAGGTAATGGAAAGCTTTGCATCCAATAGTGCACCACGGCAAAGAGGACACGTGAACCAATTGAAATCAGCCTATATAACTTTGAAATCTTGCACTCCAGTGTTTTAATATTTCGGTCATTTTCTCAATTAAAGGCTTGCAAACCTGTATTGTCAACCTCCTGCTAGACAAAGGAACTCTGAGATATTTAAATGGTAGTTCTCCCTCCAGAAAACCTGTCAGCCTTAGGATATCTCTCTTCCGCTCATCATTAGTGCTGCCAAAATATACTTTGCTTTTGCTCTGGTTTACTTTCATGCCAGTTGAGCTTGTGAACTTATAGAAATCTCTCATTAATGCCTGAACTGACTTCACTTTTCCTTTTGACAGCAACAGTAAGTCTTCAGCAAATGTAAGATTCTTTAATTTCAATATTTCACACTTTGCATGATACTCAAAATCAGGATTACCATCAAGCTCAGATAGACATATGTATAAATAATCCATCAAAATAACAAATAAATAGGGGGACGGGATCCCCTTGTCTCGAACCCCGTTTTGCTTGAACGATCCTTGTTGGGCTACCATTTACCACACACTGATAAGATACAGCAGTGACACAAATCATAATCCATGATAGAAATGTACCTGGTATTCCATACTCTTTCAAAATATTTTCTAAAGCTATCCATTCCACAGTGTTATAAGCCTTCTGTAATGCAATCTGAAGCACACACCTTGCTCCTCATCTTTTCTATTGTATCCCCTAATAATTTCATAAGCCAGTTAATATGATAATGCACATTTCTCCCTGGAACAAATGTTGCCTGACTTTCATGTACTATCTTAGTTATCACTCCATTCAGCCTAATGGTTAATACTTTTGAAATAATTTTGTAAGGAGTTGTACAACATGAGATAGGTCTCAGCTCACTTACCTTTCTTGCTGCCTGATAAATTGGAATTAGTGTAACAAGAGTGCTATTAACATCCCTGTAGAGTCTTCCATTGTCATAGAAGTCCTCTACTACTGCAATCACATCTTTCTTGATAGCTTTCCAATTTGCCTTTAAGAACTTTGCACTATATCCATCACTACCGGGAGCTTTTTGGTTCCCCTATACTTTTTAAAGCCTCCCATATCTCCTTCTCAATCACTTTAGTGATCATTTTCAGCTCCCATTTTGTGCTCAGAGTTCTCCCTGCTCTCATAACTTGCACATCCACAGCCTTTAAACATTCTGCATTTCTCCCTACCAGTTCTTCATAGAAATTCAGTATCTATCTCTCTATATCCTCCTGACTGGTTAACTGTACTCCATCTTTTCTTTCCAGCTTCTTAATTTCTGCCATTCTATTTTTCATCTTCACTGAAGCATGAAAATAAGATTTGTCACCATCCCCAAGTCGAAGCCAATCAATTTTTCTTTTTTGTCTTGATATTTTCTCATCAATTTCACTCCACCTTATAACCTCTTCAGTGCACTTGATCACTTTACATATCTTCATTATCTGATTTTAAGATCATTTTGTGCTGCATATAATTTAGCTCTTACATCCTCTAACTTCCTTTCAACCCCTGACATTCTCCTTGTATAAGTGTTCAGCTCCTATTTCAATATTTGTAACTTCTCCCAGACTACAAACAATGTTTTCCCCTCCAATTTACCAGCCCAGCTTTTCTCTATAACTCCCAAAATTTCCTTACCCTCTAATAAGCAGTTTAAAAGTTTAAACTATTTTTTTCCTTTTCTGTCATTCCTCCTGCAATTTTATTCTTAGTAGAGTGTGATATGAGATACTTGGTTCCAGGACTTCAACTTTAACATCATGGAATTTCTGGAACCATTCCAAATTTCCAATTGCCCTATCTATCCTTGAGTATATGATGCCATTAACTTGTTCGTTTGACCAAGTGAAGAGATACCCAACACTGTCACACTCAAACAAGTCTGCTGCATACATCATCTCCTCCAGATCCATATATTCATTTGCTTGAACCTCATTCCCACCAATTCTATTATTCATGGATAAGATATTATTAAAGCCCCCAATCACAAGCCATGGTTCCTCCTGTGTTTTATCCTGAAACTTCCCTATAACCTTCCACAAATTTTTCTGATCCTTTAACTGATTCAAAGCATACACTGTTGTGACCAATATAGTAATTTATCATCATCATTAAATACTCCCACATGCATCATTTGATCACTATAACTCATTATTTTCAACAGTATTTTAGTTTCATCCCATAGTGTCCAAATCCTTCCATTTAGATGTGCATTGTAATTATCCATCACAATCCATTTCTTTCCCAACTTACCCCTCACCAGTTCAGCTTTTTCTTATTTAACCCAAGTTTCAACTTAGATAGCTACTTCAATATCCAAATTTATGAGATGGGAGCCAATCTCACAATATTCGACTGTTTTATTAAGCTCCCTCACATTCCAAGTTACAATCATAAACTTTTCCATAGGGGTCAGGAAGATCCTTCTAAATCTCTTGTCCCTTAGAAACAGCTCCACTGGCTTCAACAACTATCCCTTCCCTGTTATCCTGCTCACTGCATTCTATAACTTTTCTTTTCCCTCTACTCTTTGACTACACTACTTCCCATTGTTTCACTATTTGCACTCCGCTCCCAGATACTTCACTGGCTGCCTGCATTTTTACACCCTGATGCCTCAGTGACATTCTTATGAACTATTTCATCCTTGTTTCCTCCCTGACTTCCATCAGCCTTATCACTTCCTTGTTTTACTTTCCACTTCTGAACCAATCTCTTTTCAGGTACTATTTCTCTACATATATGGCCTCCCAGTTGGCATTTATCACATATTTGCGGTTTCCATTCTAGTTCAACCTTCTGTTTAAATCTATTCCCATCATCATCTCTGATGTTAATGCTTTCTGGAATCCTCTGTGATATATCAACCTCTATCAACAATCTAGCATAAGAAAGTCTTAGCTTATTTGTTGTGCATTCATCAGCGTTCAAAGGTTTGCCCAAAGCACTACCTATTTTATTCAGACTCTTTGCACCATACAGAGGTAGTTGAGGATATTTGACCCATATAGGCACTGTTATTACCATATCCTCCTTTAATGAAAAAATCTTCTTCCACTCCTGAAGAAACTTATCCCTAATATAAATGGCATGCGGTCCTCTTCTTAAAACATCATCCCTATCACTCCTGGATTTGAATTTCATGATGAAATACCCATTCTCATTGTAAAACGGATCTGGAAAACTACAAAGTTCCAATACTAAATCATGAATTTCTTAACAACATTCATTGATAGTTTTCCATACAAAACATACATAATTAAGGCATTTTTTCCAAAATTCTAACTCCGGTTCAACATTTTTCTCGTCAATTTCTACTTAAATTTCACCATCAACTATCATGGGAGATACATATTCAATTTTCAGACCATTCGAATGAACCCGATTCCCAACAATTATATGAACCCAAAATTTCCCACCCATATCTATACCTTTCTGAGTCTGTTCCTCCAGCTGCACAGCTTGATTCAAATCCATGCATACATTACCAAAGTTTTCTTCAGTCTCCATTTATTCCTCCAAATCTTCTATCCCCTGACTAGCAGCTTCTGCTAATTCCTCACTCACAGCGCTGCTCTATTTCACCGATTGCAAGGTCACCTTTCTCTTCAGCCTAACCCGCTTTCTTTTCACGGTCGTGGCGGTTACACCTTTATTGTGTGTAAATCGCTCGCATAGTCAGCTCCCGTCAATTTTTTATAATTCCCTCTTTATTAATTCCAAATTGGCAGATAAAAAATTATATTTAGAAACTACTTGTTACACGGGTTCGACAATATTATATACAATGATACTAGATAATACCGTGCCGATGCACGAATTTATGAACAAAATAATAAAACATAATTTATAATTTTAATAGTTAGTAAAATTATTATATTTATATGAGAATTATACACAATGCAGTATTTAGAATAAATTATATATTTATTGATATTTTTTTATTTTTTATAAAAAATTAACTCAATCTCTGTTGATATTTAAGTTTTCTATAAAGGAATTCTTTTGGAAATATACCAGCATTTCAACGTATTCTAATTTATTCCTGGAAAATAAAATTAGTTTAAGTGAAGCAATTGATTATGTATTGAGAGAATACATTTCACATTCCAAGGAATGAAATGGAATAAGGAGTAAGGGTACCACTTTTTAAAAATTTATGAAAGATGATGTGGTTAAATGTGAGGGTTACAATTGATTAGAGAGTTGCTATTTTAGTATACAATATAAATTATTATTCATATATATTTATTCAGATATCCTATCAAATTTTGAATCAAAACTGGGACGAAGGGAGAGCAGGGCCTACAATCGAATTTTAGCTGTATCGGAACAATTAATTATGCACTAGAAAACGTAATTAGGAATTTGGTACTCCTCCGTGCCAGCCCAATCATTACGCACCGATAGAAAAAATATGTTTGATAGTTAATAAGTTTAAATACGTATAATAATATTAAATAAATATAAGAGATTGAATTTGATATGATGTGATGTGAAGGTTGATTTTCTCATTACTGTACACAAGGCTTTATAGCCAGAATTACAACAAGAATTCCCTATTCTAACTCAACTAATATCCTACAATCAAGGTTAGAATATTTACACCGAAATAGTCTTCAACTAACTAATTTGAACAAGTCAATACATTAATACCCTCCCGCAAGCTCATGATCAAGTGCGAACATGAAGCTTGGAACGCAAGTCTTGAAAACGAGAGGTGCCAACAGCTTTGGTGAATATGTCATCAATTTGATAGGCAGACTTGACATGGCGAACAATCAGCTCTCCTACCTGAACCTGTTCCCTGACAAAGTGATAGTCAATCTTGATGTGCTTGGACCTCTGGTGAAAGATAGGATTTGCAGTGAGGAAGATAGCACTGAGATTGTCACAAAACAGAATAGAAGGACCATGAGAAGAAGCAACCATTTCTTGAAGAAGTTGCTGAAGCAAAATGAGCTCAGCTGAGGCAAAGGCAATGGCACGGTATTTTGCTTCAGTGCTAGAGCGAGCAACAACATTTTGCTTGCAAGAAGACCAGCTGACTAGGTTGCCCCCGAGATAGATGGAGAATCCATGTTGCGAACGACAGTCCTCAGGGTCAGAAGCCCATCCTGCGTCAGTGAAGCAAACAGGCCTAGAATCACGAGCCGTCCAGAAAAAAAGACTTGTATCAAGAGAACCCTTGAGGTAGCGAAGGATTCGCTTGACTGATGCCCAATAGTGCTCAGAAGGTTGGTGCATGAACTGACAGACTCGATTAGCCGAGTAGGAGATCTCCGGGCGAGTAATAGTAGCATACTGAAGAGCTCCCACAATGCTGCGATATAGATGGACATCCTAGAAGGGATCACCGCCAGAGACGAGCCGAGAGCCAGGAACTGCAGGAGAGGCAATGGGCTTAGCTCCCATCATTTTGTTGCGGTCAAGAAGATCCAGAATGTACTTTCGCTGAGAAAGTAGAAGACCAGATGAGCTGCGATGTACCTCAATGCCCAAGAAAAAGTTGAGATCACCTAAGTCCTTGAGAGAGAAGACCGAGTTAAGGTATCGAACAAAATCATCAATAAAGGAAGAGTTGGACCCAGTGATGATCAGGCCGTCCACATACACAAGAACATACACCACATCAGAACCATGACGCTTGATGAAGAGCGAAGTGTCAGAGATACACTGCTTGAAGCCATGACGAAGGAGAGCATGATGCATCTTTTGAAACCAGGCTCGAGGAGCTTGCTTAAGGCCATAGAGTGTCTTCCTGAGTCTGTAGACATGAGTAGGATGACTAGGGGAGATGAAGCCTGGAGCCTGTTCCATGAAAACCGTTTCAGCTAAGTCACCATTGAGAAAGGCATTGTTGATATCAACCTGCTGAAGAGGCCAATTGCGAGTGACTGCAAGGCTGAGAACCACTCGAATGGTAGTAGGCTTGATAACGGGGCTGAAAGTGTCGAAGTAATCAACCCATTCCTCTTGATTGTAGCCCTTGGCCACCAAGCGTGCTTTGTACCTGTCAATGGACCCATCTGGCTTCTTCTTGATCCTGAAAACCAACTTACACCCAACAATATTAGAAGTGGGAGGCCGGGGAACTAAGTCCCAAGTCCCATTAGCAAGTAAAGCATCAAATTCTAATTGCATAGCATGTTGCCAATTGGGATTCTTTTTGGCCTGAAGAAAGGTTTTGGGCTCAAAATCAGAGGAGTCACAGGAGATGGGATGTTTGGTAGCAGTGTGGGCATTTGGTTTAAGGGAATGAGTGGAGGCTCGAGTGACCATACCATGGATCGAAGTAGTAGATGGACGAAAATATGATGGAGCTCGTGGATAAGGAATGACAGCCGAAGAGATCGGCGATAGAGAGGGTGAAGACACCGGAGGAGATGGAGGCACCGGAGGAGACGGAGGCCCCGGAGGAGATGGTGACGTGAGGCCGTAAGAGGACGAGGAGGTTTCCGGTGGTGGATTTGCCGATGCCATAGGTCCAGTGGCCTCCTGGAGCGGCAGGAGAGAGAGCTCGACATTTGCGGAATCAGGCTGAGCAGACGGAGAGTGATGCTCAGGATAAGGGAATGAAGATTCATCAAACACAACATGTCGAGCAATGTAAGTCCTGGAAGAGGGAACATGATAGCACATATAGCCTTTGTGTTTGGCACTGTATCCAATAAAAATGCATGCAACAGAGCGAAATTCCAACTTGCTGCTGTTATACGGTCGAAGATATGGAAAGCAAAGACAACCAAAAGATTTCAAAAAAAATTGTAATCAGGTTGACGGTTGTATAAGCATGCATAAGGGGACTTGTGATTAAGAACAGGAGTAATGGTTCTATTAGTTAGTGGTTTGTCTCGACCGGACCAACTATTCATTATCGAGGGGCACGGTTCGCTTGGACTTGGAAGCATATGAACTTGAAGCCTTTCTCATTGCCGGATTTTGAGAAAGCCATAATTGTCCTGGATTTTGAGGCAGTCTGATACCATATAAGAGATTGAATTTGATATGATGTGAAGGTTGATTTTGTACGCAAGGCTTTATAGCCAGAATGACAACAAGAAATCCCTATTCTAACTCAACTGATATCCTACAATCAAGGTTAGAATATTTACACTGAAATAGTTTTCAACTAACTAATTTGAACAAGTCAATACATTAATAGCCATGACAACACTAAACTTAACCTTTGACATATAGATATATATATATATATTTAATAATAATAAGAGCTTATTAATGCAAATCGGGATAAGAAGATGAGAGATATTTACCAGCACTTCGACGACGACGGCGAGGCATGGTTGCAGTGGAATGAGATCAGACGAAAAGGATGGTTTGGCAGTTCCAAATAGTTTCAAGAATTACAGTTGAGACGTGTTCGTGTGAAGAGCGAAGACCGTAATTTAATCTGCGAAAATGGCTTGTCCCTCACGAAACACCCACCGGCTTAAGTTAATCCAATTTGTACCTAATTGGTTTTCTAAGTGTACTCAGAATACAACACGAGTTCTAAGTCTGGTGAAACACGAGGTTTAATTAGAACAATAACAATAGTTATAAGTTTATAACCTAATGATGCTCTCCGAAAATTTTATCTTTCATTTCTTCTAATTTGTATTTTAAACCTTTACGTTTCCTTTTAACCTTATTACTTAGTCGAGGGATTAATCCCTTAGGTAAATCATGTGTTTGGTACGTGCAAGTATGTGGTTGAACCAACTTGACAACCAAAAATAAAAAAAATTGTCAAGTAGGGTCGGTCCAATGTATTTGGAGGTCCAATGCAAAAATTTTAATTTAGGTCTTCACGTGAATTTTTTTTCCAGATTAATGAAAAATATATATATATATAATATAATTATATTTATTGGGGATTATAAAAATTAATATTGAATGATTTTTTATTCCTTAACTTTTTATTAAAAAAATGTTACGTATCCTTATCCTTAAGGAAAATAATTGTAAATTTTTAAAAAAATGATAAGACAGCTTTTAAAGAGAAAATGTTTTATTTTCTTAATCTGAATCATCAACAGTATCATTAAATTAACAAATTCAAATAATTCTTGCCATCATTAATTTCTTTATTGCTTTCACTAATCTCATTTTTAAAGAAGACAGCCAAATATATCTTTAAAAAAAGGCAATTGAAATATTTTGATTTGAATTAAAAATAATAATGTCTTTTGTTAGACCGCAAAATATTTTGATTTGAATTAAATAAAAATAATAATATTTTTGTTAGTCAGCCTAACAGTTAATCATAAAAAAGCATTTTTCGACTTTTAGTTTCATATTATAGTTTTTTATATTTTAAAAATATATGAATCTTGTTGCGATAAATATAAATAAACATAAAATTATCCCATTAATTACATTAGTTATAAAATGACCATATCTAATTATTAAGCGGTTTAAATCAAGAATTTGTGCAATTAAAAGTAAAAAACAACGTATACTTATTATTTTTTTACAAATGGGTTGGTCCATAAAATTAAATTAAAAGGAAAACAACAAAAAGAATGTATAAATTAAATTAAAGTAATGCTGGTTTGGTTGTTCCATAAAATGACATAAAAAGAATACAAAGCATATAAAAGATGGGCATTGGGGATCATTGTTAGGAATAAAAATGGTCTTATGACTAAAGCTCTTATCAAAACTGAATATGCAACATCGATTTTGCACTCTGAGATTTTGGCTATCAAACTGGGATATGATTTTGCTGCCTCTCTAAATCTGTCTACCTTTAACCTGGATGTTATACGAGCTGGTTTTTTATATCCACAAACTATTGACATATTGAAATCAATCACACTCTAAGACAAGGCAATAATGTAGTAGACTACTTAGCAAGTTTGGTTGACAAGAAAACAAAGCTAAAAAAATCTGTGCACATAATGACTTGGACCAAAGAGTTAGGGGATTGTTATACTTTGATAAACAGGGGATGCCAAACATTAGAGTAGATTACTGAACATGATGCTACTCATTATCTACTTGATTACAATTGGTAGGATCACCATCTGGATACTACATTTGGGAGCTGGCTCGAAGACAAGGATTTAATCCATTTCCTGCCCAGGTAGCTGTCATATGGACCAGAATAGAACAAGGAGCAGATGATAAGCAGCATGATTTGGATTTGGGGAGAAATGAATCAATGAGCTCAAGTAAAGACAGGGGGAGCAGCTTTCCAAAATGAAATCACCAGACATGTCGAGACACGGGAGAAAATCACACGCAACTAATGTCATTTGGAAGACTATCAACGTTTTTTGTAAATTGTAATTAAGTCATCTTCTTGCAAGTAATTTAACTAGGCTATCTTTTCAAGGAAGAAATTAATTTAGGAAATTGGAAGTCTGGGCGAATGTTATACATCGACACAGGGGGTGGAGGTGTGACATTCGGGATCACTCCCAATTCTCCTAAATAATTTTGATTTTGTAAAAGGCAACTATTTTGCCACTCTAAGAGCTTTGCTCAAACGATGCCAAAAGGCTTCTTTTGATGTAACGATTTTCGTTACATATGGTTTGGAGAGCCAAATAAATATCTTCCCATTAATATGGGTTTCTATTTAAAAAATATTTCTTTATCAGAACTTTGTGTTTCATCGTCACGTCCACTATAGTTACAAATTTGGTTGAATTGAGTATTTTAAATTATTTAAATAAGGCTCAATTCAATTCAATATATTATATTTATTCAAATTCGGTTCATTTCAGTTCAATTTATTATATTTTTTAAATTCAGTTCAGTTCATTTAGTATATTTATTTATATTCAGTTATGTTCAATTGGTTTATTATATTTATTTGAATTCAGTCCAGCTCAGTTATTATATTTATTTAAATTTCATTCAGTTTAGTTTATTATATTTATTTAAATTCAGTATAATTTATTATATTTTTAAATTCAATTCATTTAATTTAATTTAATTATATTTATTTAAATTCTGTTCAGTTTTTTTTTTATATTCAGCTCAGTTCCAACAATCTCCAATAATTTCCAATTATCTCATTCTATTTTATGGAATCTCGTACCATCTCTGTTTCAACTCAACTTGACAGGCCTAATTTTGTTCAATTCTTTTCCCTTTTTAAAATTAAAAACGAAAAAATGTGGAGTAGAGTTTGACAAGAAGTGGAAAGTTATCCGGAAATTAATCATTAACTTACTGTCATCTGTTAAACAACTATTTTCAAGATGGAAACGGATTTTTGTAACTTTTAGAGTTTTTCCTTTTAAAAATGACAAAGTTTTGTGCGAGACCGCCTTGCAGAGAGACCAAATATTAATGTGCGATATAATGAATTTTAATTATAGATGGGGTTCCAAATGTAATTTAAGAAAGTTTTGGAGTGGAAGGAGGGATCTTGGTACAAATACCGCTTTTTGGGGGTGTTGGACATAAATAATTAGGGAATTAATAATTTCGGATCATAAGAATCTCGTGGGTCAAGAAATCGGGTCAGAGAAATTAGCGAATCAATATTTTTCCTCATTTCCGCACAATGCGCGAGTTTTTACTACCAAATTTGATGTTTCAATTTCAGTACTTGATTTTCCAACAAACCTTGTGATGTTTTAAAATGAAACTATTTTTTACTAAATCATAGGTTTTAAACTTGACAAAGTCTTGGGAAAGACAGTCTTTCCATAAGCTTATGGAAAGACGGGGTTTAATTAGAATAATAAAAGGTAAAAGGTCTTAGTTGCA
>JAULKJ010000001.1:4491565-4511007 GCA_032355405.1 Rubia balearica
GCTTACTATAAAAGTTGCCACAAAAACTGAGTACAAGAGCTGGGCGAATCTCCCTGAACCTTATGCAGCGATGGTTCAAAACATGGCTTGGTTCAAATGAGTAGTTGCTTCAATAAGAGGCAAGAGAAAGCAGAAAAACATTGCGAAATTGCCGCTTCAATTCGTGGCTTGGTTTGCTGGTACGGATCCGTCGCAGCACTCTGCAAAGAAAGAGAAAAAAAGCACAGCAGTACCGTAGTCTCAAAAGAAAAGAAATTGCACAACATTTGGCCTACATGCCTTAACCATTCGAGAGCAAGATGTGTAACCAATTTCCAATAGTTGCAATTCAAAAGTAATATGGAAAGAAATTGCATAGCAGTACCATAGTCTATAGAAAGCAGAAAACCATTGCGAAATTGCCGCTTCAATTCGTGGCTTGGTTTGCTGGTACGGATCCATCGCAGCACTCTGCAGAGAAAGAGAAAAAAGCACAGCAGTACCATAGTCTAAAAAGAAACGAAATTGCACAACATTTGGCCTACATGCCTTAACCATTCAAAAGCAATATGGAAAAAAGAAACATGAAATGAAACCAATTTCCAATAGTAGCGTCAGTAAAAGATTAAGGTGGATGAAATGGCTCAGTTCTCAGATTAGGTACTTGCATTTCGTCCATAAGAATTAGCCCCTTAGTTCTAGAGTCCATATTACACCAATCAATTCTATGTGTGAACTGATTAACCATCCAATTCTCTCCATTTTTTGCAATTGAATCAGCCACCAGATTGCATTGTCTATGTATATGTACCAGTGAGACCCCTAAAAGCATGTCCTTAATAGTTCTACATAAATTGAAAAGATCAAAAGGAGCCTTAAGAGGAGATTGGATGTAAGAAACCGCGTTTTTACAATCCGTTTCCACTGTAGCTAAATTAAGATTCTCCTTGATTGCAAAGGAAATGCCTAAGTGAATACTTATGAGCTCAGCCTCAAGAGGTGAGGCAGCAGTCCTTTGCTCAAAGAAGGCATCCACCATCTTACCTCTATCTTCCCTAAAAATGATACCGTGAGAAGAGAGTTCACCATTTTTAAAAGATGCATCCACATTGCATTTTAAACCAAAAAGAGGAGGGATCCATTTACAAATTGTGACCTTGATTTTTGTTCTAAAAGGCAAAGTAGGAATTAGACCACTAGTGAACCAGAAATTATCATTTTGTAGGGAGGTGTGATGAGTGAAGGCCGAAAAAATACAGAAGTTGAGGTTCTTCACTGCAGAGATTATGGAGTTTGTGGAAGGCCGAACATTATCATATACAAAAGCATTTTTTGCCTTCCATAGCTCCCAGAAGGTGGATAAACCTAGAGTTAAGATGATGTTGCAGTGGAGCTTAGACATTGCAGGATTATTTATGTAGAATGACAATCTATCCCACATTGTGCCGAAGTTTGGCGGATTAATTGCCATCAGGGAGTGGATTTTCCTCCATATTTCCATAGAAAAGGAGCATGCATTATAGAAATGTTCCATTGAATCAGCCTCATTACATTTCCAACATTTAGATGGGAGGTTGAAACCAAATCTGCTTAAAATATCATCAAAGGGCAGTAAATTGTTCATTACTCTCCAGATGAAAAAAGATATCTTACCCGGAATTGGCTTCTTCCAAATCTTTTTTAGAGAAAGTCTGATGGACCTTGAGTCCCTAAGTTTGCTGTAAGTGGATTTGATGGAGAAATTACCATCAATTGCAGCTGTCCAAACTAATCTGTCTTTGTGGTTGTGGTTGAGAATTATCCCCTGCAAAAAAGAAATGATGGTGGTAGCCAAATGAGGCTCCAAGATTGGGATTAGCTGCTCTTTATTCTGTATAACCCTAGCAAGTGTATAATCAGGGAAGGGGATTGATAGAATGGGCCATTTATAGTAAAGTGCCCCTTCTCCTGACCAGTTACCGTTCCAGAAGCTGCAGTCGCCATTTCCCGGTATGATTTTTGAGTGGGCATTACACAGATCAGTTACAGAGCAGATTCTCCTCCAGAGAGGACATGATTTTGAAGATTCGGGCAGAGACCATAAGAAATTGGACCAAATAGTTTCATTCAATTGCAATTTCCACCATAATTTACATGCGAAAGCCCTTAAAAAACAATCAATGTCCCTAATTCCTAATCCATTTTCCGAAGTTGGAAAAGATATCTTTGTCCACGCTCTCCACACTCTTTTATTTCCCATTTCAGTTGTACCCCACAGAAAATGTGCCATTTTGCTCTGTAATTTACTTATAACTCCTTTAGGTGGCTTTACTGCAGCAAAAATGTGGACAGGTAGGGATAAAAGACATGTCTTAATTAGCATTAGCCTACCAGCCTGAGATAACCATTTGTTCTTCCAATTGTTTAACCTAGCATCAAAGGCTTCTAAGAGTTCATTAAAGTAAGAGGACTTAATTCTCCCACTGTAAATAGGGACTCCTAAATACTTAAAAGGGGTTACTCCATTCTTCATACCTAAAATTGCCCTCACCTTCCTATGATGGGCATTGTTAGCCTTATTTCCCAGATAGTATTCACTTTTGTGGTAGTTTATAAGCTGACCCGAGATATCCTGATAAGCATCCAGGAATTTCCTAATAGCCCTTAGGTTTTTTCCCCTCCCCTCAGAAAAATGGCAGTATCATCAGCATACATCAAATGTGTGACTTTAAGAGAGTTTGTTGTACATAAGTAATACTGCAAATATCCATTGAGAAAGTAAGATTTGAGAGATCTAGAAAAGGACTCAGTGAGGATATTATACAAAAAAGGAGACAAAGGATCTCCCTGTTTAATACCCCTAGAAGCTTTAAAAAAGCCTTGAGGGACACCATTAAATAATACAGAAAAAGTAGCAGAAGCAATATTAGATAGGATTAGCTTTACCAAAGTACCAGAGAAACCGAATTTTAGAAGAACAGAATTTAGAAAGCTCCAGGATACCATATCAAAGGCTTTATGCATGTCCAATTTTAGAATTAAGTTGTGGTTATCGCAGTTTGTGTTAAGAAACCTAACCATTTGTTGCATTTGAATGATATTATCAGCAATGTCCCTATTCTGCATAAATGCAGATTGTTCTTTTGAGATAATATCATCCATATGAGGCCTTAGTCTTTCCATTAGGAGTTTAGAGCAGATTTTATTAATGAAGTTAGAGAGACTAATAGGTCTATAATCAGCAAAAGATTCAGGAGTAGGTTTTTTAGGTATCAAAGTGATCCAAGTGGCTGAAATGGATTGGGGGATATGAGAGCCTCTGAGAAATTGATTAACAGCCTCTAAAAGATCAATCTTGATTATTTCCCATGCAAAAGTGTAGAATTTTGCTGGAAATCCATCCGGACCCGGAGCACTATCTTGGTTAGATTGGAAAACCACCTTTCTAACCTCATCTAAGCTAGCTGGCTGGAGCAAAATTCTATTGGATTCAGAGGAGATTAAGTTGGGAATAGAGTCGAGGAAGGAATTAAGATAGGTGGCCGAGGGATCTGTCTGTGATTGAGTTAGCAGGTTATGGAAGAAGGAAACTCCTTCTTGAGCTATATCTGTCTGATCAGTTAACCACACTCCACTACCAGTTTTTACTTTAGTTATCAAAGTTTTTGAGTTTTTTTCTTTGTTAGCCATGTGAAAGAATTTTGTATTTTCGTCACCCAATTTTAGCCATTTTACCTTAGACTTCTGCTGCCAAAAAATAGACTCTTCCTTTAAAGCCCTAAGTAGTAATGCCTTTGCTCTATTAAGCTCAATGTTATTCTGCTCGTTATCTAGAAGGAGGAGGTCATTTTCATCTTGATTGACTTGATTTTCTGCCTTTAAAATGTTGTCATTTATATTCCCGAAATGGCTTTTGTTCCATTCTTTGAGACATTTTTTAATAGTCCTAAGTTTGAAACTGAAAAGTTCCATGCCATGGAGGTGGCATGGAATGTTCCAGTTTTGTTGGATTAGAAGTCTCATTTCAGAATCTCTATTTAGCCACATTAACTGAAACCTAAAAGGTTTTGGCAAACTGATCTGAGATGACTGAATAGAAAGCATCATAGGTGCATGATCAGAGCATGTCCTATTTAAAATCTGAACAGAGCTATTGGGATACAACTGACTCCATTCCTGGGTGCATAGGCCTCTATCTAGTCTTTTATAGACCCTACCGTTCCTCCTGTTATTAGTCCAAGTAAAGTGAGCACCTACCGTGTTAATGTGAAGTAAGTTTAGAGCTTCAATTACCTCATTGAAATCATTTATGCTATCGGGGTTAGGAGTATTACTACCTCTGTATTCAGCCTGTGTAGTTATCACGTTAAAATCTCCTATTAGTACCTTAGGACCCTGTGGTAATTCTAAGATATCTAGCCATAATTGTTTTCTTAAAAGTCTCAGAGTCTTAGCATATACAAAAACAGCTAGCCAAGGAGTATTGGTCCATTTATCCACTATTTCCAAGACTAAACATTGAGAGAATTGAGAATGATAATTACAAGTAATATTATCATTCCACATCAGCCAGATTTTCTGGTTGTCAGCACACTTGTGATTATGTAGGCCAAGCTTAATTTTGAGTTTGAGGATCTCTTTATTATCATGCATAGGCTCAATCAGACATAAGAGAGAAATATTATGCCTACTAATAAGAGATTTAATCCTACAGATAGATTTGTTGTAACCCCTGCTGTTCCAAACCAGTATATTTCCAATTATGTTGTGCTTAATCATTAGCAAGAGTTGGTTTTTTCCTATTAGCAGATCTAAGTATCATATTAGGGCTAGAGAAATAGTTTTTCATTTTGTAACCAGAAGCCTTTTTATGCATAGGTATAACAGTCATATTACTCATAGGAGCAGTAGAAATTTGTTGACCTTGATATACCTGATTGGAGCTTGTTTCCTTTTCTGCATCCTCCAGGTCCCTTAAATCATCCGAGGTATAGGAGGAGCATTCTGAATCAGACACTTCTTCAATCTCACTTCCTACAGGTTCATTTATATCTTCTTCATTGAGTTCCTGATTAGAGACAGTAGCCTTATCTGCATCTTCAAGATCCATTATATCTTCTGAATCATAAGAGGAGCATTCTGAGAGAGCTTCTTCTACTGTTTCCTTTTCATGACAGTTTGTAACTTTCCTCTCATCATCTTGTAGTTGATGCAATATAAAAAACCTATTTGTTGAAATTGGTTCCTCATAAGGGATAAGTGCAAGAGCATTTGAACTGATGGAGGATGCTTTAGGAGTAAAAAGTGGAGAGAGCTCATCCTTATAGAAATCAGCGGAAGAGTTGTCTTTAATATTGGCTATCATATTTTTCTCTTCCCTTGACAGATCAGAAGGATCATTTAGTACATGATTCACTTGAGTTACAGTCCTGGCAGAAACTAAATGTTGGCTCTCCACTATTTTATTGAAAGTGTTGTTCAGAGGATCCTCCTCTGCTTGCATCTTTTCGCGTCTCATATCCATACTGTGAGACTTCTTTTGACCTGGGGATAATCCTGAGGAGCTTGGATCATCAACAAGAACGCCCCTCTTTTTCCACTCCGTTGGGATTATCTTTGCAGGAGATTTTGGTTGTTGCAGCTCCTGGATCTCTTGTTGAGTAGGTGGTTTCCGAGTACTCCTCTTATCACTAAGCTTCCTGCATTGTTGTTCATTATGACCCACCTTACTGCAGTGGAAACAATATTTCGGTGCCGATTCATAACGAATGTTATACCACCTATTTTTTGCTATGGAACCCAGGCGAATCCGATTGGGTAGCTGCCTTCTCAGGTCGAACTCTACACAGAGGCGGATAACAGAAGGCCTCGAGATATTCTCAGTAGGCTTGTCGGCCTGAATAAAATTTCCAAGAGCATTACCAATACCTTCGAGTGCTTTGGGGTGGAAATAATGGGTTGGTGGGTATTCAACGTTGATCCAAATCGGAGCAAATGGTGGTTCCTCATCGAGATCAAACTCCGGAGTCCATTTGAGGAGCCTCATCAGATGTGAGCCAATAAACCAAGTAGATTTGAGCCAGCATCGATTTAAATCCTCTTCCAATTCAAAGGTGAGTCGTACATGTCTCGAATCGAGTACAGTGACATGCCAATCGGCTTTGAAACCAATGGGTTGCATACCTTTCTTGATATCATTGAGTGTCGGTCTACCGCCTTTGAACTTTCCGATCAAAGCTTTCCTAAAGGGCTCTGCGATTGCTTGAATTTCAGCTTCGGGGAAGATGCAAGCCGCCTCACCTTTGTATTGGAAGAGTGGATGTAATACAGGTGTGGGGATAGTTTGGATAGTGTGTGATTTAGTGAAAAGGGATGCGAACGATTGCGGTTGAAATTCCGGTTGAAACGGTGGTTGAAACGCCATCTCCGCCATCTCAGCGGCGGAGACTGGTGGTAATGTATCCGTTATCTGGTGGAGAAAGAGACGTTATAGGTTGAAGATAACATTAGGCTGGGGGCGCGTGTGCACGTGAGGAAGAGAGCTTGAGAGAGAAAATGTTTGAGCTTGAGGTGATGTTTAGATGACTTCAGCTTAAATTCCATCACGTGGAAGTTCTGGTAATGTGGCATCTGTTAGTTTTACTTACTTGATGACAAAATTGTAACAATATATGGGTGCAACAACCGATATTTTCATACTGATTTTCATATAATTACAGCTCTGCTTTGATGACAATACTTGTAATTTAATTCCAGCCACTATGTTCTTTTTCTTTTGTTTTTCTGTGTTGCATTTCATCATAAATCCGAGTTTGTTGGTTGTGGTGTTTTTGGGAATCAGGTCTGAAGAGATGTGGAAAATGCTGAAGGAAGAGGTGTTTTTGGTGATCTATCATATATTTTTTTTGTTTCATTTGTATATTATAAATTTTGTGAAATTAATATTATTATTAAATTAATGCCCTACAAAATTATTAATTTTGGGTCTGTTTCCCTACCTCTGAACGCAGCTGCGTGCGGCTACTTATAGAGAAAGGGCATTTATTCCCTTTCTTTGAACGCAGGTGTGCGCGGCTGCTCACAGAGGATTGGTATTTTTTAAATTCTTGAAAATATTTGGCACCGGATTTTGAGAACTGGTGCCAACAAAAAACCTGTGCTAAATCAACACCGCCTTTTGAAAATCGGTGCTAATAAAAAAATTGGTGCTAAATTAACACCGATTCTAAAGACCGGTGCTAACCAAAAAATTAGTGCTAAATTTAGTACCGGTTTTTAAAAAATCAGTGAAACCGTTTCATCCCCTACTTAGGCACCAGTTTTTTAGACCACAAAAAACCGTTGCTAGCCTTCTGAAAAACCGGTGCTAGAGGGTTATTCCTGTGATATTGAGAACCACAGCATAAGCATTATCATTAATCTTTCGCAACACCTTAAACAAAGTTTGAGTTTACTGTACGTACCTACTGGGAACCGCTCCTTGTGCAAGAATCCCTTCACATCATTTCCTTCCTTGAAAACCTTGATCCTCTTACGCTTATCAGTAGTCTCATTGTTTTTCTTCTCAGTAGAATCCAAACGAGCCTTGACAAATTTCTTGGTCTCCGCAATCACCTTAGCAAAATTTTTTGCCGACTTGCTATCTCCAAGAACCTTTAGAAACTCGATTAAAACCACCACATGCTTCAAAACATTAGTATAAACAAGAGAAAGGGAGATTTTACCGTAGCAGAATGAACTTCACTGCTATAAGCAAATTCTACCAGAGGCAAAGCCAAATCCCACTACTTTGGCTTCTCACCACAAACACTACGAATCATATTTCCCAATGTTCTATTCATCACCACAGTCTGCCCGTTAGTCTAGGAATGGGCTGTAGAGCTCTTATTCAAAGCAATCCCAAACATCCGCCTTAAAGTAATCCAAAAATGACTGAGAAATTTTGTATCCATGTCTCAAGTAATGGACCAGGGAACTCCATGAAGACAAAAAACTTCCCAAAAAATAGCTTTGCAATAGTGGACGCATCAGCAGTCTTATTGCATGGAATAAAGTGTGACATCTTGGAAAACCTGTCCACCACCACGAATAAATAATCAACACCACGTTGGATATGAGGCAACCCCAACACAAAATCCATGGAAAAGTCTTGCCAAATATCTTCAGGAACAAATAATGGCATGTAAAGACCAGTATTTTGAGACTGACCTTTAGAAACCTGGAAGACATAACACTTCTTGATAATAGTGCCCAGATCCCTCTTCAAATGCGGCTAAAAATACTTTTCTCCAAACTAGCAATCGTCTTATATTTTCCCAAATGACCACTAAGACCTCCACCATGTAAATCTTGAAATAATTTCTCCCTCAATGAAGAGTTAGGGATGCACAACCGATCTCCTTTGAACATATAGGCATCACGAACATGAACATATGACCCATTAATATTACCCTTGTTACACTTCACCCAAATATCCTTAAATTCAACATCTTCCTCACACATTTCCTTCATACATTCAAACCCAACTATCTCATGTGCCAAAGTAATCAACAAAGAATCCCTCCTACATAAAGCATCTGCCACGTTATTTGACCTTCCTTATTTCTGTTGAATAATGAAAGGAAACAATTGCAGAAAACTGACCCATCGAGCATGCATCCTATTAATAATCTTCTAGCTATGGAGAAACTTCAAAGCCTGATGATCAGTGAACAGAATGAACTCACTCTGAATCAGGTAATGCTCCCACTGTCTTAGATCTCCAAAACCAACATAGAAATCCTAATAATAAGTACTCCACTTTTTTCAAGCCTCATTCAGTTTCTCACTGAAAAATGACACTGGCTTCTTCTCCACGGATAGTATAACCCCAATCCCCACACCAATAGCAGCACATTCCACTTCAAAAACCTTATCAAAATAAGGCAAAGCTCACACGGGCGCAGTACACATTTTTACTTGATCAAGGAGAAAATCTATTCCTACTCAGGACCCCAATGAAATTTTTCCTTCTTCAAGTACTCCGTTATGGGAGCAGTCACATCACTAATGTTTCGTACGAAACATCTATAAAACGTACCCAGACCATAGAAACCACCTACCTCCATTATGGAAGGGAGTGATATCCATAAAACGTACCTTATCCTCGTCAACCTGAATCCCATCTTCACCAGAACAAAACCTATAAAAAGCAACTTGTTGGTGCTGAACATACACTTTTTTAGGTTAATGTACGACTGATTTTCGAGCAAAACCTGCAACACCTGCCTTAAATGCTGTAAGTGCTCCTGTTTGGTCTTATTATAAATCAGGATATCATCAAAGTAAACTACCACAAAAGAGCCAATGAAATGGCGTAAAACCTGATTCATCACCTCATAAAGGTACTAGGGGCATTGGACAAACCGTAAGGCATCACCAACCACTCGTACATTCCGTCCTTGCTCTTGATAGCTGTCTTTCACTCATCTCTAGGCCTTACACGAACCCAATGATATCTTCTTCGATGATCTATCTTTGAAAACACATTTGAACCTACCAGCTCATTAATCACGTCCTCTAATTAAGGAATCAGAAATCGATACTTGATAGTAATCTTTTTCATTTCCCTACTATCAACACAAATCTGTCACTGATTTCCCTTCTCAGGAGCAAGAAGAACAGGAACCTCATAAGGACTCATACTCTCACAAATGAAACCCTTCTTCCGAAAGTCTTTGATCCGCTCCCTCAGAATCTCATTCTCTTTCGGGATCATACAATAGTGTGGGATGTTTGGAAAGCTAAATTCGGGAGCCAAATCAATATGATGTAGAATATCCCACATATGAGGAAACTTACTTTGAAGCTCGTCACTAGTTAACTGCTTGAAGTCCTCTAAAATAGCCTGCACTTCCACTGGAATCGATGCCTCCTCCTTCTTAGAACTCAACAACCCATTCATCACCATGTGATAGAAACAGTCGGCTTCAGCAACTGTGTCATTAAGTTCCTTTTCACCTCGTGTCATAACCAAAAAATTAGACTGCTTACTTCCTGAATAGTAGCCATAGCAATCCAATGCATGCCCCATGCAAAAAAAAAATGATGTTGTCACGCCCCTTGTGTGTAATTTCATTATCAAAATGCCAAGGATGCTTCAACAATATAGGGCACACATCCATGTCTGGTACATCACATATCATGTTCTCCCTGTAATGCTTCCCAATTGAAATAGGAACACTACAAGTTAACATCACTTAACCTGATTAACCTTACTAATAAAACCTAATGTATAAGGTCTTTCATGAGGCTCAATGGGTAAGTTCAGATATTCAACTAACTTTCCAGAAATAAGGCTTTCAGAACTACCATTATCCATAATTAAATTGCACAACTTATTATTTATCGAACAGTGGGTTATGAAAAGATTCTTACGTTGTCCTTCATCCTTAGATGACAAAAGGATCCGCTGCAACATAATGCTAACCTTCTCAGCTTCACTTTCTTTGGTAAACTCAGCTCCTTCATACTTATCCGCTGTATCATCCTCGTCATCTTCTTCAAGAAGAGCCATGTATGGTCCTTGATGAGAATACATTTGAAATTTGTCCCACACCACCAAAACAAAAACACATTTCACTACGTTCCTTAGCATACGGGCTAGGCTATCTCTGCATCGGTGCCCTGGCTATGAAAACCCTCTTATCCTGCACGCCACCTGAACCACCACCAACAGTACCAAGGTTGGAGTCTCTGGTTACCATGGTCTTCTCTTTTCTTCTAGATGACTCAAAATTTTTTTAGGGCTAAGTTTTTGAAAAGATAGAAAAACCACTGCCTCCTCCACGAGGAAAGTTCTCCATCATCTCTGCTTTCATAGCCAAAGTTTGAACCTCGGTCAGAGTTCACCCAGTATGTAACCACATCTTCTCCTAAATCGAAGGTTTCATGCCTCTAACGTACCTATCCACCTTCTGATTCTCAGACTTGCCACGTTCATTACATTCATAATAAAACATGAATTCAGTTGTGTAGTCCTTAACTTACCTCCTTCCTTGGGAGCACTTAATGTACAGTTTGTACAAAATCAGCTCTTAATGATCTGGAAAAAATCATTCCAGCATCATCTTCTTCATCTTCCTCCATGATCTGATCTGATTCTTATTCCGCTTGCTCCTTAAATCAGTCAGCCTGTCCTACCACACATCAGCCGTACTCTTCAACTTGGCTGCAACCATCTTGACTTGCTTATCCTGAGGAATTTCCATGACCTTGAAAAATCGATCCAGTTCAATCTGCCAATCCAGTAACTCATGTATGCCCGTGGATCTATAAAATAATGAGATATCAGCCAATTAGGATTGTTCTGTTAATGACCCTGTTTCATCCCAGTTCGAGTGGCAGTTACTTCCTTATCCAAAATTGATGAATCATCGATGACATTCTTCCCCTTCGAATTCTTCTCGGTTAATTTCTCACCATTGCTTAGAGTCTCTACCCGTGTTGACAATGCCTCCATATGCCTACTCAAAACAGAAAGTGCTGCGATAATCACATCCCCTTCATCCTTGGTTAATAGTTGATCATTCATCATGAATCAATGGAAAAGGCTAGGGAAAATCCTACTTTGATACCAATTGACATATTCAAAATGTCAAAAGAGATCAACAATCATGAATCTTTGAAGAATAATCAAGGGCTGTAAGGACAAACCTTAGGTTTTGGTTTTGGAATCCACCAAAGAAAAAATATTCTCAAAAATATTATTATGAAAGACAAAAATATCTGAATAGCACAAGATTTCCTTAAATACTATAGTGAAACCCTGGAATGATAAAAAAGGAAATTCGGAAATAAAGCAAAAAAATGATAAATAATAAAAATAGTAAATCGCCATTTTGAGGACTTAAATGAGCTCAAATGGCCAAAAAAGACCTTGCATCATGGTGACATGGTGACTAGTTTTTTTACTTATCGAGACGGTTCCAACAACACTGGCCTTTCCTTATTCTATCTCTGGACCCAAAAGTTATGCTAAATACCATTTCGGACCTTTGCGAAAATCTATCACTTTTTCAATTTTCGGCGCCATTCGCCATGCATCATTTATTAATGTACAAAATGATTCCCTCTAAAATTAAACCATACCAACATTTTTTACAAAAGGGAAAAGTACAACTAAAAATGTGGAAAAAATCCTAAAAAGTTTATTCTAACCCATCTACCCTAATAAACCTACGTTTAAATACATTTAAAAACCCACAACCCCAAACCTCTTCTTCATTATTCTTTAACTCATATTCCTCACTAGAATTTCTTTATAAAAAATACCTATAATCCTTCAATTTTTCATGGGCTCTCATAAACCACCGCTAACTATGTTAAGGGGATCCAATCAGGAACAAAAACCTGACGGATGATGAGAGGAAATCACTAGCACAATTCCTGCTTGTGACAGAAAGTGGAAATGGTCGGATTGGCAATAGGAGGGCGCTGGAAGGTGCTAAAAGTGGTGGTAGGGTTAGAGCTGTTCATCACATTTGGAAGGCCGCGATGCTTCAAATAGCATATGGGGAACCTGTAAATGGGAACATCAAGTAACCAGGTCAAATTCGTCCTAATATAATTTTTGGACAAGGAATCTATTAAAGCCATCCCCCCTTAAGGAAAACCTCCACGGGGGGCTTCCACACAGTGCAACATGATCACTAGCACCATTCATGGACTCATAAAAGAAGGAGAACTAAGAAAACACAACAATGCTATAAAACTATTGCTAAAGACCCATGCAAGATGGACAGGGTAATGTATACATGCCACAAATTAAAATTTGAAAGAAACTCATCAAAGGTTAGATTTAAGAGTATGTACATTGTTGTTCACTTATGAAAAATGTCCTACCATTCCAAAGAATCATATAACTACACAATTTTAGCAGAAGAAGAAAATTCATATGGAACATGCCAACACAAGAGATATATTCCAAAGATCATGTTCGTTTGTGCCGTAGCTAGGCCAAGTATTGCGGATAATAGAGATGTTATATTTTATGGAAAGTTAGGCATTTTCCCACTTATTGACAAGGTTGTAGCACAAACATGGAGCAAGAACAGACCATCTGAAACAATAGAGACAAAGGCCAAAAAGAAGGTACGTCGGACATAAATGAGGGAACGCCTAATCAAGCAAGTAATCCAACAATCAAACAAAGATGGCCATCAAATAGATTAAAGGTGATTTATGTACAACAAGACAGCGCAAAACCCCACATATTACGTGGTGACTAAGAGTTTGAGTGTGCAGTAAATTCAGACAGGTTTTAGTTTTTATTAGACTTTTAGCCCTCAAAATCTCTTGATCTCAAAATTTTGTACTTCGTATTTATTCGTGCAATAGAAATTCTACAGAAAGAGGGGCATGATGAACATTTGAACATTTAGTTACAGTGGTGGAGAATGCATATGAAGAGCTACAACCACAAACACTTAACAAAATATGCATATCCATAAGGCTGTGCGTGTTGGAGTCCTGAAGGTCAAAGGCAGTAAGTTGGCTTTCCCACACGCGAGAGGATTCCCTAGCTAGAATGGGTGATCTACCTAATTAATTGTAAGTTGGCCTAAGTTTTGTGAATGAATGCATTCAATTATTGCCAATGTAAAACAAGACCAGCTGTCTTAATAAGTGCATGCAAGACATTTTGAAGCACAAAAATATCAACAATGAGGCATAATGTATAAAGCTATTAGTCACTATTTTGAATGACGGAGTTGTTGTGAGCTTTTTCTTTTATAGGTAAACAAGTAAGAAGATAAGGACATGTTTATTGCTGCAACATCATTTATCAATTTTTTTTGCAAGACATTGCAATGCACTTTGAATGGTTTATTAGCCCAGTCCAAATATGGTATTTAGGGTTCAACCTTCAAAAACTAAGTTTTCTCATTAGTCGGAAAAGCCCTAAGGAAACTAGCTTGATTGAGTTATTGAATCGGTGGATGCCTTAAATTTTTTTTCCCACCCATAACCTTCCCTCCAATGCAAATAAAACATGGTTAAAAAATTAAAGGTTAAAAAAACTCATCACAAAAGGAGCACATTCAAACAAATAAGGGTGTTTTTGTCTAGCAAACAACACTAAATACAACATAATGTGGGCCTAACAATCCATAGTGAACAACAAAATGAAGTTATCACTCGAATGGATATTTGGGCCTTTTATAAAAATATAACTAGCACATAAAACTAGCACAATATAGGGACAACCAGCATATAGAACCAGCACAACGTAGGCATAAATAACCAACACACTGTTGGCACGAATAACCAACACAATATGGGCCCAAATAGCCAGCAAATATAACCAACACCATATAACCACCATCATAATACACCAATTTCAATAATTATTTTCGTTTATCACCATTTTCAAGAATGTTCTGTCCATGCATATTTCCATCCTCATGTATATACTTACTTAGGTTAAGCTATCCTAACGGGACTAAATAGCCCATGGTTGATTAACCTGCAATAAAAATAAAATAATTTGTTCCAGCCTAGCAAAATAAGGCATGAAGCTTAAATATAGAAAAAAATGTTAAAGCTGAATATTATCTCCTTCTAATAGCTATCACGCTGATCTGACAGACGATTTAAACCTGATACCCAGCTACGTGTTGCATTGAATGTGGTGCTTCTATCGTAACCCCTCCATTCAAGGGGAAGATGTTCGTGCTCAGGTAGGAAGAGGGACATAACACGGAAGCTACGTAGGTAATTCATAGTCTGTACTTAAAATGTGACCCTCGTAGAACCGTACCACTCTATTTAGGGCCTGAAGGGCAAGTTTTTGTGGTATCGGCGAAAACATTTGCATTCTTTTCCAAAAATAAGAAAAACATTAGTAAGCATAAAAAAGGTAAACAAATGGATAAAATGATTAGAGTTACAATGTTCTTACCTTCCCATCAGCGTTGAAATGAATGGATACCACCAAGGATGTGAAAGTTTTGGTGGTATTAGAAACTATGTTTACATTATGTACTACTGGTCCAATGCCAAATCCGGCAACACCTGCAGTGTGAACCACCACACAACTATGTGTCCGATGACCCTCCAAGTATAACACACAAAAAGATAATCAATTAGCACAGATTTCACATTAAATCACTGTAAATCAAAGTAATTCTTTTCATTTGACTGGGTACTTGCCCTTACTCTTTTGACTAGGCACTTTCCCCCTTGGTCCGATGTGATGGGTGTATTTCTTTTTCTTTCACTGGACCCTTGCCCTCGCACTTTTTTCTGAAACAAAAAAATCTAATAAGTTATTATTCTAATGAAATAGTTCATAAATATTCATAAATATTTTTTAAGAACTATAATTACCATGAGCTCTACTATTTTTTTTGTTTTCCTTGAACAATTTCCATTCCTCCTCATCCATCCACCTATACTTTTCCCATGGTTTGTACTAAGGAATTTTACCGATCAAAATAAAATGTATGTTCTTGTTTGCCACCTTCAATTTCCAATTATGATATGCATCAGCAGCCTTACCTACCACATCCTTCCTCAAATTCCCCCATTGTTCTTCAGTGAATATAGTTTCAAACTTGAAACTTGCATGCGAGGGGTTATTACATAATATATATTCCCTCTGTCCCACAACTATTGGCCACTTTTCTATTTTATTCCGTCTCATAAGTTTTTGCCATTTTTAAAACTTAACTAATTTAGTAAAATTGAGCGGCTATTAGTTGAGCCACATCAGGCAAGGCGACCATCATGTAAAATGTAGATACACTTACTACCTTCATTTCTTGGTAGTCAAGGGGAGGAACCCAACAAACATCTCTCTGACTTCCATATGGTTTTTCGTGGTATTATTCTCGAGGGGGTGGATGAAGAAATTTACAAGTTGAAGGTCTGCCCTTCTTCTTTGAGAGACGCCACAAGAGATTGCCTACATTATCTTTCTTTCGGGAGCATAACTCATGGATTGAATTGAAGAGGAAGTTCCTTGCTAAGCACTTCCAGGCCTCCAAATCCTCCACTTTGAAGAAGGAAATTATAAAAATCCTCCAATGGCATGAAGAGTCATTTTACGACTATTGAGAGAGGTTCAAGAAACTCCTTTTGAGTTGCGCTTACCATGGCTACTCGGAAGGATAATTGGTGTACTACTTTTACAATGGTCTTATTGATGAGGAGCAAAGAATAGTGAGGGGAGCTTGTGGTAGATCCATTGGAAACAAGATTTTAGAGGAAGCTATGGAGTTATATGAAGAATTAGCCAAAGAATCAAGGACTTTTAGCTCTAGGTCCGACTTTATAAGGGAAAACCTAAACAACACAAATGCTAAATCAAACAATGGGAAACTTAAGGATCAATTGTTGGCCCTAATTTCTATGGTGAAGTGTTTGATTACTAATTCGGTAAATGTGCCGAATGTGATGTAATGTGAAATTTGTTCATCGGCACATCCTACGAACATTTACCCTTGCATGGAGGAAATGTGAGAAAGGGGAAGCAAATTTAGGAAGAAGACATAGTGCCAAGATCGTGATTAAACCCCGAGACATCATCCTCTCCTCACAAGAAATAAAAAATGGCAATGTTCCCCTCCCATGTACTGGAACCTACTTTTCTGGAAGCATTGAAGGATAGGAGGATGAAGAAGGACACCAAGAACTTCTACGAAGTGTTTGGTAGATGCGAGGTAAACATTCCACTCTTGAATGCTATAAATGTAATACCTAGGTATGCAAAATTTCTTAAGGAATTGTGTGTTGTCAATAGAAAATAAAAAATGAAGATTTAGCACAAGAGTGGAAAGAGTGAGCATGTCTCCACCTATTTTAATGATGAATTTCCACCTAAATGTGATGATCCGCGAATGTTTACAATACCATGTGTGATAGGAGAAAAACTTGTTGAAAAGGCCATGCTAGATCTAGGTGTTTCACTTAATGTGATGCCATATTCTTTATATAAAAGTCTAAATCTAGGTACTTTGCACAAAACCGGGATTGTTATACAACTAGCGAGCACTCTAGCACATATATGAAATGTATTGTGAAAGATGTGTTTGTAAAAGTTTATTCCTCCACATTCCCCGCCGATTTTTACATCTTTGATATGAATAATGATAATCATACTAAACCCATTTTACTAGGTACACCATTTTAAAAGAATTCAAGGACAATAATCGATGTGCATAATGGGACACTAACTATTGAATTTAATGGGCGGAATGTTGAATTTGATACTTATAATTCCATCGATCATCCTAGTAGATATCACTTTTGTCATGCTATTGATGTTTTTAAAGATGTAAAACAAGATATGTTTGAGCCCAATGGTAGTAGTTCCTTGAAAATTTCCTTAGATTATGGTTTAAATGATGATTCAATTGCATATGTTGTGAGACCTAACTTAAAGGAAAACAATGATGATGAAGAATATCTTATGGAGGCAACATACAACATCCCTAGTTTGCTATTGGTGGAACCAACAAAAGTTGGGTTCTCTCATTATCATGTTGTCAAGCGCAAACCACAACCTAGAGCAATAAAAGCAGTGTAAAATTTCATTTGCATGGAAGAGTCAAACAAAGGAGAGCTGGAGAAAAAGAGAGGAGAAAAAAATCTGGGAAGAACATCGAGAAAGGGATGCGATAAAAAAAGGGAGAGACGCCACACTCTCAAGTAGAAGATAACCAGAAATAGATAATGCAGCTTCCCTGAAACATCCCTGACAAATCCAGACGAGAAATATGGAAAAAGCACAAGGACTTGTTTAGGATACCAAGCTTGATGAGGGTCTCAATAGACAAAAGACAAATGACTATTATTGTGATTTCCTTAGAGATCACGACCATGACATGGATAGTTGAATGATCTTAGGAGATAGATGGAAGATTTACTATGACAGGGTTTGCATACGAATTACAAGAAAGAGGAACACTAACAAGGATGATCTGAAAACTACGATATGGAAAGTATCCCATTCACAACCCATAGCCACATAAAAATATGAAGCAAAAATAGTCACATCAGAAGAACAAGGGGAAAACACAGAGGAAGGTGTCTCAGACATGGTGATATTCTCAATCTATGGGTCAACACAGAAAATGTCTAACAATGCTTGGAAGGCACATGAAAGGTACGTACCATGATATGATGGTCGCAGAAACTTTCGCTTTGCTTTGATACAAAATGATATGAATCTCCTTGCGAGGACTCTAGATTGTAGAATTTTAGATATTTGACTTAACGAGGGATCTTGAAAACCATAGTATAGCCGCAAAAATTGATCAAAACTAGCCCTCGCGATCTTGAACAGCTCGAGAATTGTAAAGACAACTAGCCCGCATGATTGGTTCACAATTCAAAAATTTGCTTGTTAACTAGCCCACAGGATTAACTCAGAGATAAAGGGTTTTTTGTACACTGACTATCCCGCAGAACTAGTTCACAAAGGTTATTGATACTTCATTAACCCACAGGATTAAGCAACAATGAAAATTAATGCTCGCAAGCAATAAACTCGAAAATCCAAATTTTTTATTGATAGAATGGTTATTAAAAACTGTGTACAAGCCCTCTATTTATAGAGGTAATCTCGGCCACAAAACACTAACTACAATTGGAAAATGAATCAAATTATGACAATTTTAAGATAATAATACCATATCTAACTCGAACTCCTAAAAAAAGAACTCCTAAAATAAATGGTAATCTACTCAAATTCTTCTTCAAGTAACCTTGAAGAATATTACCTAATCGAATCTTACTAAATATAATTCTAATCAAATCAAAAATCCTAAATTACAATATTTCAAAAATTAATTCTAAATATGAGCACACTAGCTCATTGAAAAATCCCAGTGAAAAAAAGAGCATAGTATTAACCTCCTAAAAATACTATACTAAGAAAAAAATAATAAATTATAATTTTACCATCTTATCATACCACCCCAAGAGCCAACGAACAAGAGGAAGCTAGCAGATGAGGAGATCACGTTCAGTGAGGAGGTCGCGGTCCCAAAGGCATCACAACCCAATGATCCCCTACTCATAATGGAAAAGATAGGAATTCCAAAGGGCATAAAGTCTGTGTCCCCCAACTTTGCAGTCCTCTTTTTACTCCATACAGTCCCAAAAAATTGAAAAAAAACAATTATGCCCATGTTACTTTTATTCAACCATGAAAGACCCAATACCATCTTTTCATATCTTAATATTTCCCCAATCATTTATTATCCTCATCTCCTCCCCAAAACCACTCCAAACAAAGTCTCTCAATTTGGATTTTGGAGCAATGTGACTACGGAACATGTAAGTATACATTTTAATTTTTATACTTCTCTAAATAGATAGTATGTATTCAATGTATTTTAGTTTAAAAAAGGACTTAGAGGATGTTATTTTCTGCAAAAAATCGCAGTGAAAAAGTGGTCGGACGCACACATTGTGTGTCCGGACCTTCTAGCGGACGA
>JAULKJ010000001.1:4520682-4535676 GCA_032355405.1 Rubia balearica
GCTTGATCTAGGTGCATCCATAAATGTGATTCCTTATTCTTTGTATGAAAGCCTCAATTTGGGTACGTTGCATAAAATCGGGGTGGTTATCCAATTAACCGATTGTTCTAGTGCATATTCTAAGGGTATTGTCGATGATGTGTTGGTTAAAGTGGATTCCTTAATATTCCCCGCAAATTTCTATGTCTTAGATATGAAGCATGATAAACATGCCACTCCAATTTTGTTGGGGAGGCCATTTTTGAATAGGAAAATGATTGATGTGCATAATGGTACCCTCACCATGGAATTCGATGGGATCAAAGTAGAGTTTAACATAAATGACTCTATGAAGTATCCTAATGAAGAATATTTTTTCCATGCTTTAGATGTTATAGATGATGTTGTGCAAGATGTTTTTTAATTAAGTGGTGATGATTCCTTGTTAGTTGCTCTAGAATGTGATAATCATAATGCATACAATGTATATTCTATGAGTACTAACTTGAAGGAAAGTTTTGAGGACTTGAATGAGCTTCAAAAGATGAATTCAAACCATCCACCTCTACCTTTAGAGGAATCCAAGAAACCGGAATTCTTACCATCAATGAAGAAAGCCCCAGTGATTGAGCTTAAACCTTTGCCAAGTGACCTCAAGTATTCATTTCTCGGGGAAGGGAAAACACTCCCCATCATCATTTCGAGTAAACTCACACAATAGCAAGAGGAGAAGCTAATGGAGGTTTTGCGGGAATACAAGGAAGAAATTGGATGGACTATTACTGACATTAAAGGTATAAGACCATTCACTTGCATGCACCGAATCTTGTTGGAAGATGATGCAAAACCCACGCGACAACCACATCGCCATTTGAATCCACCTATGATGGAGGTTGTAAAGCCGGAGATCCTTAAATTGCTTCAAGCCGGGATGATTTAACCAATTTCGGATAGCAAATGGGTAAGTTCAATACAAGTGGTTCCGAAGAAGAGTGGGGTAATGGTGGTTGAAAATGACAAGGGTGAAATGGTACCCACTCGCATCCAAAACGGGTGGCATGTTTGCATTGACTGCCGAAGGTTAACTACAGAAACCCGGAAAGATCATTTCCCGTTATCGTTCATTGATCAAATGCTCGAGAGGCTTGAAAGTGACCCATATTATTGCTTTTTGGATGGGTAATCGGGTTATTTTCAAGTGGCCATTGCCCCGGAGGACCAAGAGAAGACGACATTCCCGTACCCCTTTGTTATGTTTGCTTACCGGCATATACCTTTTGGGCTATGTAATGCCCCCGCCACTTTCCAAAGGTGTATGGTTAGAATTTTTTTGGAATTTGCTTAAAATTTTGTTGAAGTATTCATAGATGATTTAACCGTTCATGGTAATTCTTTCGACAAAGTTTTAGCAAATTTAGCACAAGTTCTTAAGCGTTACATTGATACTAATCTTGTTTTAAATTCCGAGAAATATCATTTTATGGTAGAACAAGGCATTGTATTAGGCGATATTGTCTCCTATAAGGGTATTGAGGTAGACACGGTAAAGATAGACACAATTCAAACCTTGCCTTATCCCACTAATGAGCGCGAAGTGCGTTCTTTTCTTGGTAATGCAGGATTCTATCACCAGTTCATCAAGGATTTTATAAAACATGCATCTCCTTTATGCAAGTTGTTGCAAAATGAGGTAGAAATTGTGGTGGACAAGGGTTGTAAAGGGACATTCAATTCATTGAAGGAAAGGTTAGTCTCGACCCCTATTATTCAACCCTCGGATTGGTCCATGCCTTTTGAGATCATATGTGATGCAAGTGATTACGTTGTCGAAGAGGTGCTTGGTCAAATAGTGGGGGAGAATGCCTCACACCATTTACTATGCATCCATGACTCTCAATGAGGCCTAAAGGAACTACTCCACCACGGAAAAAGAATTTCTTGTTTTTCTATTTTCTTTAGAAAAACTTTGATCTTATTTGGTTGGTACCAAAGTTATTGTGTACAATGACCATGCAGCTCTTCGTCACATGATGACAAAGAAAGATACCAAGCCAAGGTTGATTATATAGATTTTCCTTTTGGGTGAGTTTGACTTGGAGGTTCGAGACAAGACGGGTACAGATAACCTAGTGGCAGATATTTTAAGTCATTTGGTTCCATACCAAAAGGCCGAGGTAATGTCACCGGAAATGGATCATGTACGGGAGGAGTTCCCCGATGAACAATTTTTCTCAATCGAGAATATTCCCCCATATACTAACATTGTGAATCTTCTTGTTTCTGGTAAATTCTCTCCTCATTTTACTAAAGCTCAAAAAGATAAGCTGAAAAGTGATGCTAAGCATTATATGTGGGATGATCCCTTTTTGTGTAAACATTGTGCTGACCAAGTAGTTAGGAGATGCATCCCTGATTTTGAAGTACCTTCACTTCTTTCTTTCATTCATATGCATGTGGCGGTCATTTTGGAGCAAAGAGAACCGCTAGGAAAGTTCTAGAAATCAGCTTTTATTGGCCTACTTTGAATAAACATGCATAAAATTTCGTAAATCTTGTGATAACTGTCAGAGAATGGGAAATATTTCATCTAGAAATAAGATGCCTCAGAAACCCATACTATATTGTGAATTTTTTTATGTATGGGGCATTGATTTTATGGGACCTTTTCCTAACTCTTGTGGTTTTACATATATTCATCTTGTTGTTGACTATGTTTCGAAGTGGGTTGAAGCAAAACCCACTAGGATGTATGATTCAAAAATGGTTGCATGTTTTTTAAAGGATAACATCTTCTCTAGGTTTAGGGTTCCTCGAGCCTTGATTAGTGACCGCGGCACTAATTTTTGTAATCAGAAAATCGAGGCCCTTTTGAAGAAGCATGGTATCACACATAATACCTCCACTGCCTATCACCCACAAACCAATGGCCAAGCCAAAATTTCCAATTGGGAACCATTTTTCAAAAAATGGTGTACCCTAACCCGAAGGATTGGAGTTCTCGGCTGAATGATGACTTATGGGCACACAGGACGACATGTAAAACCCCAATCGGCATGTCACCTTACTGGTTAATCTTTGGAAAGCCATGCCATGTTCCTGTTGAAATAGAATATAAAGCCTATTGTGCAGTCAAGAAGTTCAACCTTGACATGGATGAAACAGGTTTGCAGAGATAAGAAGAGAGTCCTATGAAAATCCTGAGATTTATAAGGGAAAAATAAAGGCTTTGCATGACAAGACGATCAATAGGAAGGAATTTTACATAGGTCAAAATGTCCTCCTATTTCAATCTCGCCTTCGACTTTTTCGTGGGAAATTGAGGTCGCGATGGATGGGACCTTTTGAAGTGGTGAAAGTTTTCCCGCATGGTGTGGTACAAATTTTAGATCGAGCTAAGTCCAACTCTTTCAAAGTGAATGGGAAAATATTGAAACTTTGCCAGGAGAGCTTTGTACCGGAAAAAGGAAAAGATGTTGATTTTCTTGATTCAGTTTGTGAGTAAAATCCAAGAAGGGAGGTAAGTCGTGCCGACGACGTTAAATAAACTTAGTTTTGATTATCCGGAGAGTCATTTATGATTTTCCGTAGATTTTAGTTGAATCTTAATTTCGGTCAATATTTTCTTCATGATTTTTCTTTGTCTTTTTACAGTGGTGTTTTGATATGATTTTGCAGGAAATGACAAGTGGAGAAAGGCTTGGAAGTTGGTATGTTTTGAATATGTTTCAAGGGTGAAAAACCCTATCTGTCACGGAAAACGTTGTTTAAACCGGCCATTTTTGCCATTTCAATCCCCTAATCCACCATTTCAACCCCAAAATCATCCCAAATCAACTAAAGAACCCAAACCCTAGATTTTGAGAGAATTTGAAATTTAGGGCCAATTTTGTTGTGGGTTCAATCAATTCCTCATCTTTAGCTTCAATTCAGTAACATTCCTCAACTCTATACTCTTTAATTGCTTAATCACTTTGAATTCATGATTTGTGATAACTTAGAAAATATTGAAGAATGTTAATTTTGGTGATTAATGTGAATATGATTTTTTGTGAATTGATGTTTATAAATATGTTCATTGAACTGATATGGATGATGTGGGATGTTAGTTATAGGATTTTTGGTTGTGATTTCGGTTAGGATTTGGGGTTGTCCTTGTTATTGTGGACTGTTATTTTTGGACTATCATTTTGATTGTGGGTGATATTAGTTATCCTGATTTTGACTGTAAATTGTGATGTATTGGCTGTGATTTTACCAGATATTTTGGCTTAGCCTTTAGGATGCAAATTGGGCTGTTATTTTGATTATAACTGTAATTTTGGCTTTATTCTAGCTATGAATTTGATTTAGGTTTTTCTATAGTTTGTCTATGATTAGGTTAGTTTAATTTGGCTACATTGTGACTTTATTTCAGTTTTTCTTTGGATACATAGCTTTATTATTTTGGCATAGTATAGTTAGTATTATGTTTAGGGCTGTCATATGCACATGGACTTACATGCATTTGTTCATTGCTACAAGTTACATATTAGTTAGTGTAAATATGTTGTTTTGAAATAACATCCAAGTGGTTATTACATCTTTCATTTCCCTATGCGTCTGATGTGTTTCCTGTATTGAATAGACATGGACCCCAAGAAGAGTGCAAGAGCAGGTCCGTCTGCCCCACCTCCACCTCCTCCTCCAGCAGCTAAGCTTGCACCACCCCCAGTCCCTGACCGATTCATGGGATTGTGTCAGATCACTGGTGCTTATGCTCAGAGGTGGGACACCATATCCACCCGAAAGATTCAGGAGGTCGTCTTTGTTGATGAACCAGCTCTGGATACCTTACAACTCAAGGAGCCGATCTTATACCTTCTTGAAAAAAAAGGGTCTAGGAGGTTTCCTATCTCGGGGAGTGCCCAGATATCCGAGGTATACCCTGGAATTCCTGTCCACACTCAAGACATACACTGAGGTGTTTGGGATGCCTTGCGAGAGGTTCATTCGATTCCACCTGAATGACCGCTCCTGTGAGATGACCCTCTCGGACATCGAGGCAGCTTTCGGGTGTAACATTGCAGAGATCTGGGCTAGGCTTGATCTGGAGAGACACACACCTACGATGGAGAAGAGTTTCCTACTCTGGCACACTATCACCTAGAAGGTGTACAATGCCCGGGACAAGAATAACGCCATCGTTCATCCGACACTCGGTAGGTGAACCACCCCCTCTCATCTACTCTTTTTTCTCGCACTGAGGCGGAAAATGTCCCCAACGATGAGATCCAGTTCGTATGGGAGTTGACCAGTGGGGGTATGAAATTAGGATATTGGGAAGCATTATGGGTTGATAGGATCTTGGAGACAGCGAAGAAGGACAAGGGAGAGATTTCATCTGGGGGAATGATCACACTCCTAAGCAAGCACTTGGGAGCTGAGTTACCTGATTGTCTTCAGCGGCTCGGTCGAGGATTATCCTACCACATCACGTTGACCCGTTGGTCAACTTTCATCTGATCAAGACCACCAATGATCCTCGATCATGCCACTAGTTGTACGGGGGTAGGAGCACCCCTTTCATAAAGCTTCTACAGCACCAGCATACAAAGCTAGAGTGGGACACACCGGTGGCAGATTTGGCGATCGAGCTAGATCAGGAGTGCAGAATGGGTTTTGAGCGGGAGCTTAGGAATCTACCTATTCATTCTGATGAGGGTGTTATTCCCTTAGTTATGAATCCAATGCAGGGTGACTCGATACAGCATCAGTCACCACACCATTCTCCGCACCGCCCTCAGCCAGATCCGATGATGCCAGACCTGATGCAGGGCAGTCACGGCCATACTCAGAAGCCTCTAGATGATTCAATTTCTTGCTTGCACATCATGATACACGACCAGAACTTGTACATTTCACGGAACCTCTTGGACATGGATGCGGAGATTGACCAGCTAGGATCCGCAGTGTGGGATATGCGAGCCCAGGCTGGTGGTCCCAGGGGACCAGATCCCCGAGTAGCGAGGCACTGAGAGCGACGCCTGAGGAATGAGGTATGGATTTTCGAGTACCAGCAGTGGTACGGATATGGTGGTTCATCCTCACAGCAGTAACCGTGAGCACTTCTTTATTGCGTACCCCCTTACTTTGCGTTGTTTTTTCTTTGTTCCATGTTTAGTCTAAATTTGGGCAGTGTAGGATTCCAGTGTGGGGAGGGGGTAGCTTTTTCTTTTCAGATACTTTTCTGGATTTGTTTTCTTTCGGATGTTGTTTTTCTTCTTTCCAGATAATTTCTGTTTAGGATGTTTGCTTTTGGATATTGGATACTTTAGATTTTCTTCATGATATTTTTCTTTTGATTATGGGTTAAATCCGTTACTTTTGGAAATTTTGAAAAAAAAGAATAGAAATGAACCTTCTAAGTAGAAAACCCGAGAGGGAAATTTAGGCAACATTGGTGGCCCGGATAGGTCGAAAACCCAAAAGGGCAGCCTAGGAAAAAATGAGAGGATAAATATGGGTGAGATACAAGCCTAAGAAACATGATGTATGGCTAGGATGAAAACCCAAAAAGGCTCCTAGGTAAAATGAGAGAAAGAGAGAAAAAGAAAAAGAAATTTTGTTACTATCTACTCATTTGTCGGCGTTGGAGTCATAAGGTTTCGGTTGAAAAACTAGTTGATCGGGTAGCTTAACATCATGGAACTTCTTGGGATTGGGTACATTAGTGGGGAAAACGAAGCAATGTATAAAATTCTTGATTCTTAGTAGACTTCATTTTTGGTACATATATTGGTATGGAGTGAAGCTTATGTTTGAACATGTGATACTTGGTTTTTAGCTTCACTTGATACCATTGACTTTTGGGGAATATCAATTCGGGATTAGAAAATGTTTCTATGACATAGAGAATTGATAGTATATATGGGTAAATTTAGGAAAGGCGGTTTTGTGTGATATATATACTTTTGGAGAATTATAAAGTTGAGAGTATTGTGAGATTTTGATTTGGGGGGTTATTAGAATTAGGAAGGGGAACTTTGAACTTCTTCATATTCTTGAACCTTTTCTTACTCGAAGACGAGTACGGTTTAAGTGTGGGGAGGTTTGATGTGTCCATATTATACCATTATTTTGGGGATCTTTTATACTCATTTTGGTAGGCTTTTGTGCTTTGGATATTCTATTTTACATTGAAATTCTATTACTAGAGTTAAGAGAGACTTTATCGCTTTTGTTACTTGTAATAAGGATTATGTGAGACGATGTAATTGTTGAAGATTTGAAGACTCCATTTTAAAGACCATGAAAACTTTTGAAGACCCAAAGAAAGGAAGAAGAGACAAATACATGAAAACCAAAGAGAAGAAGTCACTTGAGGGAAGAACACACTGGCCATCGCGAGTCGCGACGGCCGTATGCCCAGACTTACTTTTTGGGATTTTGTACTATAAATACTCATCACTTTTCTCTTTCTTCTCTAACTTTTTTCTACCGATTGCAGTAGGAAAAACCCTAGATTTCTTCCATTTTCTACCTTTGTTTCTTCTTGAATTCATGTTTGATTTTCTTTTGTTAATTAGTATGAACTGTGGTAGCTAAACATAACCTTGGGAGCAATTTATTAGGCTTCCAAGCCCATGTCTAGAGATTTATTTATAAGCTATTCAATGCTTTGCTATTGTGCATTTATTCTCTTGAAATGGGTTGACGAATTCATTTATGATATTAGAATTTTGAGTATATGAATTGCTTGTATGATTATGTGTTAGGGTTTGGAGAAATTAGTTAATTCTCACTTCTTTGATATGAAATCCAAAAGTATGATTTTGAGCTTCTAATGTTGTTGGTGATTTGATGAGTGCAAGGTAAATTTGATAATGTCGAATTCTTTGCCATGTTAATTTGTGTAGCGAATGAGAGAAGTTAATGAGCATTGAATGTTCTTGACTAATCTTGTATAAATGCTTGAATTGGTTCAATTCTTAGACACGGTGTTGTGTTTATAAGTGTTACCAAGATTGTTGATTCTTTGAAGTTAATACCATTAATGGGATATCTTTAGGCATTGAATGAATAAAGGGGTCATTAGTGAGGTTTAACTAGAGATGTTGAATTCACTCTTGTAAACTACTATCAAAGAAGAATGGAAGATTTATCTTCACAACAAGTAGTAAAGGTGTTGAACAGGTTATATATTCAATGACAGATAGAAGGCTTGGAAGTTTAAGTCAATTTCCCCCAAGACTCCGTAATGCACACTTAATCTCATTTAAGTGATTGTATGCTTTATTAGTTTAACTTGTCTTTAAATTAATAACATAGGAAAAACCAAACCAAAAACCCCCCTCTTTATGTGCTTTTACATGTATGTATATCTATGTATCTAGTGCAGTATTTAGCATTGTATGAGCAAACAATTAGGAATATTCCTTGTCTCTGTGGATGTTCCGACTTGCCACTATCTACTTAATTGTAGTTAGTAAGGAAAAGAGGCTTAAAATAGTATCATTGAAATGTACATCGACAACCTACCACTAATCATGTTATATAAATACTCCCCAAGTGCTAGTTTATATTGTTTATTTACTTTTGCTTTCGCACGTTCATAGTTGTTAGTAAACACCCCCTCCTAATCATGTTTTAATAAAAACGTTATTCCTAGCACAAGGTCTGATTTACGATTCAATCACGACTGTGTGTAGTTCACTTTTAGATTTGTAACACCGTTGTGGATGACCACGGTCTTGTCTCTATCTTTGGTAGCATAGTAGTAGGAACGGGAGAAACAATATAAATTTCTATCTTTGAAATGATCCCCTCTTGTTTTAGTTAGTGCATCTCATGTGATAAAGGTTTTATGTTTAGTGTAGACGTTGTGAGGGGGTGGGTGAGTCTTTATCGCATAAGCCTTCAAAAATGTAATAGACAAGATCTCCTTCCTTGAATGGATGATAAGGATAACTAGCCAATAGATGCTTGAACCTATCCTAGTACTCATACAAGGACTTGTATGGAACTTGCAAAATATAGGATAGTTACTTCTTCAAACCCACTAACATCAAAGTTGGAAAGTATTTATCAAGATATATGCGCTTCATGTCCATCCAGCGAAAAGAGCCAATCCTTAGCCATGTCTCACAGCGAAAAAGGTCTCAAACACCCCCGGTGGTTTCATATTGCTAAAAACAAAATGAAAATCCGATAGGTGTTTGTTAGGATCCTCTCCGACCATCCCGTGGAAAGTGGGCTGGTATTGGATCATGTCTCTCTTTAGCTCACGAGTGAAATTTGGTGGCAAAGGGGAAAGACTATGCAAAGGGCTTGGTTTTGCCAAATTTGGAGCAATATAAACTTCCTAACCATCTGGTTTTCTTCCTCCATCCAATTTCTTTCTTAAAAGAAAACGGTTTCTTCTAGTTTTCCTCCCTCTTCTTCTCTAACCACCTGGATTTTCAGATAGACACTGTAAAGTTATTAAGTTCGTGGTACGAGTATGTACCATAAACAAGAATCTAGACACAACCGGTCCCAAAAGCAAACAATAGAAAATAGATTAGAAGTAACCAGAATAACTTTCAAAAAAGCTCAACACAAAAACCAAGTAAATTTACAAAATCAAAATAACACTAATGACTCTACCAACTAGTAATATAAGTTAACTATCAAAATTTTAAACTAGCATCCACGACAGTGGCGCCAAAATTTAATCTGCACCTCACGGAGTTGTTAACAAACAAACCTTTTCACAAGAGATCAATTATCCCGCGGCGTTCTAGATGCAAAAATAGAGAATTATAATGTTACTCCTGTACTCACTAGCAACTACTATAGAGTAGCAAGTTGAAAGTTCGGTGATCTGCACCTAAATGCATATGTTAACTAATGCATGTGACACATTTGTTATTATGTTTGGTTTGGTTGATTGCTAGTTTTAGTTAGGTTTACATTACAAAGGATATAGATGACCGTTGTTGGTTTTCTTATCAAAATATTGGGTTTTGTAGACTTAATTAGATCTAATGGACACTTTGTCCTCATGAGCACCTAGATCTTCTTTTGTGACCATACTAGTAGGTTACTCATGAGGACTTCAGCGTAATCTTATAAAAATCCATTTGCAACGGTGGTAGTAGTAGATATTAGAAGGCCATTCGCAAGGATGGTAGAAGACAGAAGGCTACAAATTAAAATGTGGTAGTAGATGGAATCAAGCAGGAAAAGAAGGGAGTCGTAGTTCAAATATTTAAGACTATTTCATAAAATCCCCAACCAACGCAGCCATGCCAGCCAACACTGTCGTTCCAGGGACTCTTACCATGGTAGTTCCATACACCCTCAGCACGAGTCGTTTGCTCCATGATGGGTCGTGCTAGCCCTAAGCTCCGTGCAACTAAGTATTCACATACACTGTGTCCTCTTACATGGCTCGTGTCATTTCTACTCCAAAATTCAAAGACCAACCCATATGATGTGACCTTCTACACTGCAGTACCCTTGTTTTGTTAGAAATTGACTCCCATCCAATGGCCCACAAGGATTTACATGGCCCACGCCTTTCAACTGATCAACAAAGAGCTTCGAACCAGCGGCATATGCATAATGTCACTGATGCAAGCATAAAAATGGCCAAGACAAAGTCCCATCTGACAGTCTGTGCTAACTAGCATAGGCTGTTCCAATTTTGGCTACTACGGTGTTTGGCCTTTTTCAAGGTCCAATTCCCTACTGCTATATACAGGAGCCTATGTCTACTAGGGTTTAAATTTGGTTCAGTTTATTTTCATTCTTCTAAGAGTTGGTAGAGAGGGAAAGGAATTAAACCTTCTTTCCCATTTCTTTTCTTCTTACTTTTGCACATGGGTGTTGAATCCAATGAAATATTTAGCTTCAATGCTTAGGGAGTAGTGATTTATCTTGAGGTTTACATTTGCATAAATGACTTGGTATTTTTTTTAGAAGATTCTATTGATATATCTTTCCTATTATGCTTATGAATATTATAATGGCTTGTTCTTTACATTCTTGTCAATTGCATGATTGTTACACTATGATTGGCACACACTGTAGTTTACCTTTTTGTTGACATACTTATTGATATCACCCAGGGAGAGAAATCTAGATGTAATAGGGGTAGTGGGGTCCGGGACCATAGGGGTGTGTGCGTGTGAGTCTCCGAGTTACCGTTATGATGATCATACACTAGTTTTAGATCGAATATGAACCCAAACGGTTGTGGATGGAGGTACAGTTAGTAGAAAACTAGGGTTAGCAAAATTTTCAGCCTTAGAGTCAACGATAACGTGCCTATCCCTTCGCCTCTGTAGGTCTAGACAGAATCATTCGTAGTGGAGTGCCTGGGACGTAATACCACGAGAAAAAAACATACCTGCGCAATGGGCGGGCCATTTCTACACTTCCCTAATTATGGAGGCAGTGTCGATGGAAGAAACAGTGCACGCCCTTAAGTAACAGATAGGGGGTAGTGTTAACCATCAACCATACTACGTGGCATAAGCATAAGGATAGGTTTATACGTCTTGCGAGTGATTGAACCTAGGATCAAAACATTTTACCTGTCATGGTACATAAATATACCCCAAGTGCTAGTGATTTATAGTTTTACTATCTTGTGTTTTCGAATTCTTTTTTTGTTAGATAAACCCCCCCCCCCCCGCCAAAAAACCTGTTTTTCAACATTAGCTATTCCTGACACGTGATCAGATTGACGATTGGATTGTGGCTGTGGGTAGTTAACTTTTAAATTCCCACCATCTCTGTTGATGAACGCAGTCTTTCCACTATCTACCAAATAGGTAAAGTGGGCCCGGGTGGAGGCGGGAGAGAAACCTAGATATAAGAGGGGTAGCGGATCTGGGATCGTATGGGTGTGTGCATGCAGGTCACCGAGTTACCGTTACAATGATCGTACACTTGTCTTAGCTCGAGAATTAGCTTCAAGGGTTATGGATAAAAATAACGTTAGTAGCAAACTAGGGTTAGTTTAATTTGCAACCTTGGAGTTAACTTAAGATGCATATCCATTCACCTCTGTAGGTCTAGCGAGAAGCATTCGTAATGAAGTGCCTAAGATGTAATAGCACGGAGAAGAATAAGACCTACACAATGGTCGGGTCATTGTTGCACTTTACTAATTTTGGAGGCTGTGCCAATGGAAGAAAATATGTGCACCCTTATGTGAAAGATAGGGGGCACCATCGACCACACTATGTAGCGTAACCATTAAGATAGTTTTATATGCATATGATGTGATTAAATCTAGGATTAAAACATATTACCGGTAATTTTACACAAACATTCCCCAAGTAGTTTCACTAGCTTGTGGTTTTCCATTATTATAGCTATAAGGTAACCCTCTCCCTCCCCTTGCAAAAAAAACCTATTTTCAATATTAGTTTTTTTGCGACTGTGTGTAGTTAACTTTTAGATTCCTAGCATCTTTGTCGACAACCACGATCTTGCCACTATCATCCCCATAGGTAGTGTAATAGTAGAAATGGAAGCAACAATAAAAATTTATCTTTGATCTCATAAGTCTTCTCCTCAAGTTAGTAGATCTCCCATATAAGGGTTATTTTTTTAACGATGAGGGGAAGCGGACAAATTTTGGCACCGCCGTCGGGGATGCTAGTCTAAAGGTTTAATTGTTAACTTGCATAGCTTATTAGTTGAGTAGTTAGTGTTTTATTTTTCTTGTTGTGTTTTTGTGTTTTAGTTCTTTTTTTTTGTGTTTGTTATTTTCCGGAATAGTTATTGCATCAGTTCTTGGTGCTAACAGAGGACCCTTGAACTACGATTCTGAACTTTGTGAGTTTTCTTTGTTTTTTGTTTTTATTAAAAAATATGTGGGTAGAGAGTATTCAATGGGTGAGATTTTGTAAGGTGTGTCATTACGATCATCCTACAGAGAATTGTTCTTGGTTAAGAAATTTTAAGAGAGAGATGGAACTTGTTGTGTTACAAGACGAACAAAAACAAGCATGGCAACCATACACCGACTCATCCGATTTGATCATGACATACACCCCCAAATATGCACGTAAGGAAATACTTGGGGCTTTAACCAATTTTGGTAATATTGGTGACTCTCTGAACCCAAGTAATTGGTTGTATAAAAACTTTGGACTTCAACCATCTTCGGGTGTTGAGAATATTGGGGGCAAGTAAGTTAGTTAATAGGGAAGGTGAGCCATCCAGTGGGGAGACAGGAGATAATGGATGAAGAGGCTCCACCACCCTATTATTTTGATGAGTTAAGGAATATGTAAGGTGGGGAACACAACAAGGAGTCATTCAAGATGCTCAGTCATTGTGAGGTTAGCCCTTCTACTTTTGACACTATTGATTTTATGCCTGAATGTGAAAAGTTCTTGAAAAAATTATATGATTTAAGACATGACTTTAGGCATAGATTGGTAGATCAAACTAGTAGTTCCCATTTTTTTTGTCGTGCAAGTTGACCTCCCTCCTAAGTGTAAAGATCATGACATGTTTATTATTGCTTTTACAATTCAAGGGACTTTTGTCAAGGATGATATGGTTAATTTAGGGCATTTATTAATGTTATTACTTAAACTCTGTATCGATCACTGAACTTAGCAAAAATGTATAATGCCATCGGAGTGGTAGTCCAATTGGTTAATCGCTCCAGCAAATACCCGAGAAGTATCGTGGAGGGTGTTATGGTTTATGTGAATGGACTTACATTCTCGGTTGATTTTTATATCTTAGATATGGAAAATTAAAAGGATACCACTTCTGTATCGTTGTGGAGACCCTTCTTGCAAACCGCTAATGCTAAAGTCAATGTTCATACCAGGAAGTTAACCTTAGAGTGTGGTAAATACATTGTACATTTTAACATGTATTAGAGTGTAAAGTGCATGGTTGATGAATCCCCCACGTTGTGATTGATACCTTTGATGATATTACGCAAAAGACTTTTGATTTTCCATGAATGTGGCTTTAGAGAATAATCCTTTGAATTATGTGTACTTTGATTTTCAATATGCTATATCAGTGGAGAGTGTGGGGGAGGTCGATCCATAACTTGAGACCCAAATAGAGATTCTACCGAAGAATCTAGATGACCTAGTGATGCCGAAGACAAAGCCTTCAATAGAGAAACTATCCGTAGTTGAGCTTAAGCTTTTACCTGAAGACTTGAAATATGCGTTCTTATGCAAGGTTGAGACATTGCTGGTGATTATTTCAAGTAGGCTAACTAGAGATAAACAAGGTAGGTGGATTGAGGTGCTTAGGAATTTTAAGGGAGCCATAGGTTGGACTTATCAGACATCAATAGTATAAGTCCCTCAACTTTAATGCACCGCATATTGTTAGAGGAGGATGAAAAACCTATATGCCAACCTCAAAGGCTGTTTTTCCCGCAAATGATGAAAGTAGTAAAAGGTGAAGACCTTAAGCTAGTTAAGACGAGGATGATATATCCTATTTTTGAATGTACATGGGTGAGCCCCACTCAAGTGGTTCCAGAGAAGAGTGTGGTAACCCTGGTAGAGAAAAAGATGGGGATTTAGTACCAACCCATATTCAAAACGGATGGCGAGTGTGCATTGATTATCGCCGCCAAAATGCAGTAACTCGCAAGGACCATTTTGCCCTACCTTTTACTGACCAAATGTTGAAACGGTTAGCTGGTCATGCCTATTATTTCTTTCTTAATGGCTACTTAGGATATTTTCAAATAACCATCGATCTTGAGAACCTAGAAAATACTACCTTTACATGCCCTATCTGCAATTTTTCCAACAGGCGCATACTTTTTTCTCTTTGCAATACCCCGGGTACCTTTCATAAATGCATGGTTAGCATATTATCGGAGTTCATCGAGCTATTTGTTGACTTCTGATGTGTCCATTTTATATGGTTATTTTGGGATCTTTTTGTATTCATTTTGGTACACTTTGGTGCATTGAAGACCACGTTTTGCCTCGAATTCTTATTATAGGAGTTGAAAGTAACTTTACCGCTTTTGACACTTATAATGAG
>JAULKJ010000001.1:4535776-4549091 GCA_032355405.1 Rubia balearica
TCTCAGGAGAAATAATAAGCATGAAGTGTTCCTTACTAAGAGGACCTGCAGAAATGCTTGCACAAATGGAATAAATATTTCTCTTACTTATACTATAATTAAAGCTGAAAACAACAAATTATATCTTGAGAAGACAACACTGCTTTAAGATACTCCATTGAACAATTATCTCAAGAATTTGGCCAATGTGGACTAGCATCCTCGTTTAAAGCACTAACAGATGAGGAATACACGACTATTCCTCATGGATTAGAGACAATAAGAAAACTTGCAATTTACAAGAGCAAATATAATATTATTTGGTCATTTATATGGCAAATGTCAAATATGTCTACACAGAGCTCACTAAGGTTAAAACCAACAACAAACAGCTCATTTCCCACTGAGGACATATCACTCATATACCTTGACATTACTCAGTGATTCGAGAAGCTTCTTAGGATCTGAACAACCATCTTGAAAGCTCTCCGCAATAGCAATGTTGTGAAGAATCTAAAATAACAAACATTTTTAAAAGCATCTGTGAGTTCAAATAAGAGACATAATTACAGCTGATTTATAACTTTAGCTAAAGTTTCTGAAGGTTTCATCAAATAACGTACTCAATCACCAACAACAAAAATTCAACATATGTGGATACAGAAAAAGGAAAATACCGACAGAAGGTACATAAATGTATGCCAATAAGCCCTCTCCGAGGGAAAACCTAAGGAACATTACAGATAACACATGAGAGCCGGCTCAATCCAATGAGTAGATCCATAAATACATTGAAGAAAACAAATTTATTGAAGAAAACAAAGTGGTATCGAATTTTGCAATTCTATTTATTTCCAAACTACGAGAACAACTCAATAATCCCAATCAAGCTGGACAGCATCTAGGCATCTAGCTAACAAAACACTTCTAAACACAACCAAGAAGATGCATAATAAGCAATAGGCATAGCTTGTGTTTGGCCGAGTTGTGCTTATTAGCAAAGCTGACTTATTTTGAAAGCAGAGGGTGACCATCTTTTGCTTTTCCCTGAAAAATAACTTCTGCTTTCAAAATAAGAAGCTTTTAAGCACTTTATCAAACATTAAAAAGTGTTTTGCTTATAAGCAAAGCAGCTTATAAGTTCTTCTACCAAACAGAGTCATAATGAAGAGAATGAACAATCATGATGCTATCTAAGGAAAGTCAAATTTCAAGTGCAGAAGAGAAAATCCCAAATTCCCCAATATTTTAATTTTGGTGTGAATACAAAGAACAAGAACATCTATTGTTTTCTAAAATTCAAAATAACATTTTGCAGAAAATAAGCATGATGTGATTATCGTGCATCAGTAAGACAAACATAAAGCTCCAGATAGGACATCAAGTTTTTATCCTCATTTATGTAAACACTTAGAATTAGAAGTCTTTGTAACGTGTAAAAATAAACAAAAAAAAAATAATATAGCTACAAGCACCTTTACAGGGGGAAGAGATTACATATCTAAGCCTCCTCAGAGCCAGATATAGGCCAATCATTCAGCTTTCAGTTCTACTTTCCAATGGTCTAGGGTACAAAAATCATCATAAATTCATATCTCAAAAATAGACACACATCCTCCTGTTTTAAATCCTTCATCAATCTCCGGGCTCCCCTAATTAGTCAAGTTTTAATTCCACAACAATAAAACTTCCACTTACAACCAGTCTCCAGTCTCCCCTGATTATTCAAGTTTCATTTCCAAAATAAAAAAAACTTCTGCTTGCATATGGCAGAGTGGGGAAAGAACAGCATTACCACTTCGGTAAAAAAAATCAAGTTTTACACGGAAACTGCCTCGAGCTCATGCTAAATCCTAAATAAACTTCATGATACCCTCAGTCAATTATTAACAAACCAAAGGACACTCCTATGCAGTAAAACCCAAATAAGTCCAATTCACTTCGAGAAGCTCCTATTTAGTTCAAACCCTAAATTAAGCCAACAAAAGACAGCAGCAAAAGAAACAAGAAGAAGATAAACAAGAATTCAAAAGAATTGACCTTCGGATCGTTCTCTTTCTTCTGCAACAGCATCTTCAACAAGTTGACACAATCTACAAACTTCTCGGCCTGAAAAAGCAGCGCCGCTTCTCTAGCAAGCCCCGCGGTTACAGATAGAGCCACATCGTCCTCCGTCGCGCGCGGAGAGGCCGCAATCGGCGACAAAGCGCCTTCGCGGCTACTACTGTTGTTCTCCGTCACCGCCGTTACCGGCGAAGAAGAAATCGAATTGGAATCCATTTCTTCCTCACTTCGCAAGAACAGATCGAGTAAACTGAACTGAGATGAAATCGAAACCGCAACGAAATGTAATGAAGCCAATCCAAAAACACTAACTGCTGCTACGTGAAAGTTAAAACCTCCGGCGCACCTCGCTCTCTTTAATTTATTCCACACATTTGAATCTAAATTACGGATTTTGCCATACAAAAAACCCTAGAAATTACACATACAGGCACGAACACGATTTATCCCTGCACATAAATACTATGCACCTCGAGCTGTGTGTGAATGTATCGATTTAGACTCAATTTGATTGCGGAGAGAAATGTAGAGAGAGAGTATTTTGGTTGGGAGGGGCAGGGGGGCTTGGGGCGGGGTGGTGGGAGGGTTGGGTTTCTGCTTTGATGGGGCGTCTATTTTTTCTTTTTCCTTTTTCCTCCCTCAAGTTTTGAATAATCACATATCCATCCTCAGTTTTCTCTCATTTAGATTCAAATCCTTTGACAAGTCGGAGGTATAGGTGTCAGTGAGGCGGAATTTGATGGAAACTCATAATTCTCGGAACTTACTAGATGAAGAACTTTGCTGACTTAGGATGTTATGGTTGCGGCCGTCGTTCAACAGAGTTTCGGTCGTTGTCTCACATATCATCAAGTTACCAAATCTCATTGACCTATTGGCACATTTCAATGGGACAGACAAGGAAGAAGATTTGTTTGGAATGAAACAAGGATGGGAAAAAAATTGTGTCCACCATGAATGGTTGGAGAGGGATGGATTTTAGGTTTTTCGACTACAGTCTCCATCTTCTCATTAGCATTGGCTCCCCTCTGTATCTATGCAACAAGTGTAGTTTCATACACGTTAGCATGTATTATATATCAATGAATTTTATGCAGACACCTTTTTTCTTATGTATTCTTAGGTAAGGATGGATAATGTGGATTGAGATCCATGAGAATTAGTGGGGTGGAAATTATTTTACTATATACCCATTAGGAAGGTAACGATTTGCATTTTTTACTCATCATGGGTGATTAAATGGGGATTAGTGTGACATTCTTTGGGTTAGAAGAACGATGAGAACCACATGCTTGGTTGGCCCTCGTGACATTAATCTATTGGAATTAGATCACACTTTTATGACCATTTTATTTTATCAAGTTTGAATATATATACATATATAATGGATTTGAAGTGGGTTTGAATTTTGATTTCAGTGCACAGTTTAATCTTAGGCAGTAAATTAATTTCTGTTTGTGATTAGTCGTTATTACTCTTGAATCTAATTAAAATATGTTTATTATCATATTTTAACAAAAAAAATGTAACCTCAAGATTGATTTAGACTTAATTTATTTTTGGAGAGAAAATGAATCGTGAGAGAGTAAGTGAGAATCTAGAGAGATAAAGGGGGTATTTGTACATGTATTTTCGTTGGATGGGGTAGGGGCGGGGGATGGTGGGGAGGTTCAGTTAGTGCTTTGATTGTGCATCTATTTTTTCCATTTTCTTTTTCGTCCCTCAAGTTTTAGATGAATCACAAATCGATCCTCAAGTTTTCACACAATTAGCGTATAATCCTCTGTTAAGTTAGAAGTACAGGTGTCGATGGACACTTTTTTACTTTCCTTTTTCTACCAAAATTCATGAGGTAATCCATTTGGCTGACATACTATTGTTGTTGCACTAGTATCAGTTGAGGTTGTAACCTAATAACTCAAAAGTAAATTCTATATAACAATATTTTCCACTAAGCAAAAATTTAATCAAGAAATAACTTTATTGCGTGAGATTACATTGTTACTATCTGGCTCCTTCAAAACGATCTTCAGCCTTGATCTAGTGAGTTCATCTTAGTTGCGCCACCAATGGGTAGATTGGCAAATAGAAAGTGATAAAGAAGTCGATATTGCAACCAATAAGTGATGAGACACGTGCAAAGTCCAGAGTGAACTATGGGATGAGAAGTGGAGAATATGGAATTAGAGAAGTTCTGAAAAGTGTTTTACATGAGGAAGAATGGGGTATTAGAGTCTGGGGTCACGATTAAATTGGGATTTGAGATGGAGGGTTTATCAACAAGAGCAATTGAGGATGTGGAGAATATGAGTCTTCTAACTCTGATTAAAAGTAAGCTTGCAATAATGGAGAAAGAAGAAATCTCAAATCCAAACAACAAAGGGATGTGGGGAAAAGACTGTCATGGGATGAAAGAATGGAAGAGGAAGAGAAAAAGAAATTGAGTTCGTTATTGATCCGCACCCACCGGTCGTTTAAAACCAGCAAGCGTTGAGAATAACAAAGATGAATTTATAGTGTTGCTCATGTACTCACTCCTAACTACAATAACGTAGCTAGTGGTAAGTCCAGGTGTCATCCACAGATATACCAGTGTATGAGGGTTAGCCACACACAACTCAAAATCGGGCATCACCCCAATTATGTGTCGATAATAACAAGTTCTAACAAACAAGGGAGGTTGTATGAACTAACAACTACGAGCATGCAAGTAAAAAGGATAAGTTATGGATTAACTAATCTTAACTGTTATTTGCATCATATTACTAACAACAATATTCGTTCCTAAAGTCTAGTTCACATAAGCAACTATTCACTTATTTTCATGTTATATCACATAGTATAGAGATGTTAATTCCTCAAATTCTCCCATTATGTCATGCATCTGGTTCTGCCCTCTCCTTAACCAATCATCTCCTATGTAGCTTGCTAGGGGCACACTTCTCTACTGACCGCCCCCGTAGCTCACCCCCAGGGATAATCGGTCCCCCCGCTTAAAGGAACTATACTTTGCGTAATCGCAAAAGATAGATGCGGGAGTGAACCCAATCACAGAACTGAGACCACCACTATAAACACCTATACTAGACCTCCAAAGGAAGAGAACATCAGTACCTCGTGATAACTCTAGAGTCTGCGCCACCCTAGTCACTACAAACTAAAAATACTCAATTATCAGGGTAAGCCAGAGTTTTCCCCGTTAGGATTTTAATAACATCAACGCGGTAGGTCCGATGCTCCTAACATGCAATTTCTCACACGACTAGTCAATTGAAATTATTGTCTATTAACATCTCGACACTCAAAAAGGGAGATCTAACACACACATTTTCTCAATGATCACAAGACAACCATAGCGCCAATTATTCAACACTTCCAAATTAAAAATTTAAAGTCTATCATACAAGAAATAAATCAAGTGTGCATCTTAACATACTTCATAGCATGAATCATAATAAGAAATTGAACTAAAAATTAAGCACGATGTTTATAACATGTAAAATAGGGTGAATCTAACAAGTCTCACAAACCCGTATCAATACAAATAACAACCCCAAGAAATAAAATTACTTTACTAGCATTAAATGAGAGATTATTAAAAATGGTAACCATATTTAATCGAAATTCACAGTTTGGTACCTATATTTTGAATTTGTTCACTAAAGGTACCCACTTTTTTTTTTATTTATGTCTCAAAGGGGTACCTTTTAGCAACAAATGGGTACCAATTTGGATAAAAATTGTGCCAAAATGATACCCATTTTAAACTAAAAAGTACCTTTCCGGGACATTAATGAAAAGTAGGTACCTTTCCAGAATTTTTTTAAAATGTGGGTACCAAACTGTGAATTTCACTTAAAAGTGAGTATCATTCTGGACATTTTCTTAGCATTGAATCAATGGCAATCATAGGAATAAATGTCATGGATCCAAAGAGTAAATTAAGAGAAAACCCTAGAGAGGATTTTCCTAGCCTCCTCTTCCTACCAAACTAAATCTAACTAACTACTTGCTTAAACCCTAGGAAACTAAAGTAACTACATATAGGGTATGGTAAATGAACCTTAAAAGGCCCAAGTTGGAAACCTTAGTACCACGATAGCACGGGTCGTGGAGCCAAGGCCAACATGGCCCGTGGAGGATTGCACGAGGCATCATCTGGAAGCTGGCAAATCCCATACTGAGCGGACAGCTGCACAACCCGTCGTCTATGTCTTCAATATTGGTCTTATGAGTGCACAAAACGTGCATATTTGCACGTCTCGTCATCTAGGCGTTAAACTCCTTCAGTTCTTACTGCACGGACATTGCACATTTGCACGGCCCATCCTGGGACCCATCTTTTTATGGCATGGACTCTGCATGGTCTGTGCCATTTTACACGGCCTGTGCCATTCTTCGACACTTCCAAACTTGGCTTCTTTCATCATCCCTTCTACCTTCTACCACGGTTTGACTCGTGACCTTCAGTCTTCTACCAATTTTGCAATTGACCATCATTAACCTATTCTGAAGTGCTTACTAACAATCTACAAATAAGCTCACAAAACAAGATCTACACGCTCGTAAAGACAAAAAGTCATTAGACTTAAAATATGATACAAAATGAAGGATTTAGATAAGAAAACAAAAAAATCATCTAAACCCCTTATGATGTAAACCTGTCCAAAACTAACAATCTACCAACAAAATCATAACAAAAGATATGTTACATGCTTAAAAAAATACATGCATTTGACATCTTGCCAGTCATTCACTTCCAAATAACATAAGGTGAAATATTATGATATTATCGTTGTTGACGGGATGGAAACGGGGAAATCACGATAGAGGAATTAGAAGAAAGCTCAAAGCAATAGTAATCAACAGTGCTCTATAAAGTCTTGGGCAGTAACCCTTCTTGACAAATGTGTGTTTATGGTCAATTTTATAACAAAATGCATAGAGATGGGATCCCAGAAAAGGGTAATGAACGACATTCAATTTCTTGCTTGTTTGCCTCTCCACTAATTCATAAAATTTCTTAAATTCTCAAGCACCTAGTCATTGGACTTCAATGCATAGACTTAAATCTTCCTAGAACAATCATCAATAAAAGTCACAAAATAAAGTCGCCACCAAGAGATTGTACCTCGAAAGGGCCACAAACATCGTCACGCACAAGCTCCAACAATTTTGACTTCATTTTGAAGGATACTCTGTTTTGTTTCCCAACCAAGCAATGATCACAACTCTTCAGCTTCATACCTCTGATACCTAAGAGAAAGTTCTTTTTAGCCAAACTTTGATTCTCTTCTCGTTCATAAGGCTAAGCTTTTGACGCCATAAATGTTGCAAGTCATCATTTCCAACCACATTGATTGAACTACCACCAACTGAAACCTTTACGATCGAGCCAAAATCAAAGAACCCTTAGTTAGCTTCCAATAGACATTAACCATAGAACTATGACAATCATCATCATCAAGACCGCCCACTAAAATAAGATTATACTGAATATCTAGAACATGCTTCACATCATGAAGTACCAACTTTGATCCCAAGTTGGTTTCGAAGAAGGTAGTTTCAATGCCATCCCCCTTTATCCAATTATTATTTCTCATCTTCAATACTCCAAAATCACTAGTAGTATAAGATGAAAATAATGTCTCCTCGAGGTGAAATGAACAGCAGCTCCGCCATCAACAACCCAACTAGTCTCTTGTTGACCCAAGTTAATAATATGCTCATCACAAGCAATAAGCAGATCACTAATCGAAGCAACGCCACACATAACATGCTCTCAACCTTCGATTCACCGCCGCCATATATTTCTTCTCATTTTCCAACTTGAAGCAATTTTTCTTGTAATCCCTAAGTTTACCACAATGAATGACAAGTGGCATTCTTATAGCGTGATCTCGACTTGCTTATGCCCTTCTCCTTACTCTTCCCCTGAAACTTGCTCTTGCTTCTACCCCTATTTTCAACATACATAACTTTGAGAGTGTAACGATGAAGTTTGAGACTTCCTCCTCATCTCTTCATTCAAAATACCACTCTTAATGTAGTCAGAGGTAACACTACTTCCAAGACCATAATTAGCTAAAGAAACCTTCAAAGTATCACAAAAACCAAGTAGAGTATTAAACAAAAGTAAAACTTCCACCTCATATTCCAATGTAAAGCCCAAACTAGCCAACTAATATAAAATTCTCTGAAAATCATTCACATGATCAGAAATCGAAGTATCGTCCCCATAGTACAAATTGCACATTTAGGTCAACATGTACAATTTATTGTTGCTGGTGTTAGAAGCATATAAAATCTCCAACTCATCCCACAAGGTTCTAGCATGTGTCTCATTATCATAGATTATACTGTACCCCGGGAGTACTCTGCTTATCTTATCCCCAAAGTTAAATTGTATGTGTAAATATTAGAAAAGTATGCAATTGCATGCCTAAATAATAGGAAGGGTTTATTGACTTTTATTGAAAGCTCATTGAATTACCCGAGATAGAAATTTCTCAACAACAATATAATTAAACATTATCTTCAACCTATTGCTTAATATAACTACAAACTTGTTGATGCTAAATTCTCCATTTTCATCAATATAGCGTGTACGTTTAGCGGAAGTAAAGACATATAAATGCATCTTCTTTACAAACAAAATATCTTTCATCTTTCCTTTCAATTTGTGGTAAATAGTGTCGTTCAAACAAATCATCTTTCCTACATTTGCCTCTATCATTCAAACAAATACCAAACAATAACACCCAAAAAAATATATCAAGGAACAAGACTTTGATGCCACTTTGATGGGAAGATTAGCAAAACTACCCATCCCTATTTGCTTAGATCTGTGGGAGCAACAGTAGAATATAATTGCAACAACAATAAAATAAAAAGAAAAGTGCATATATAACCCTATATAGTTCACATAAATGCAAATATAACCTTTTAATAATTGAAAATGCAAATATAACCCTAGATAATAAGGGAAAGTGCAAAAATACCCATCAGACAAATTTAAACCGGAATACGATGAAATGTTATTTTCCCCCTCTAAAAACAAAATAAAATGAATTTACTATCCTACCCCTAAATCATAACCCTAACCCAATGCTTCTCTTCTTCTCTTCTCTCATGTTCTTCTTCTCCTCCCTTCTAGTCTCCCTGAAAATTATGGCACATGAAATGATGCATAATTACCAGGTGATGAAGAAGATCTTTCTCTTGTGGCAGTTGTAGACGGTGTCGAAAGCGAAATCGAAGACGGCATGGCGGCAGTCACCCTTGGGAAGGGAGGCGGCCATTTCCTAATAGCCTTCGGCGGCGGCGACCTTGTCAACGGTGACCAACCGCGATTTCTCATCAATCTTGAACACGATGTATCAACTCACTTTCTTCCACTTCATCTCAATGAACGAGCTCTTGCATAGTTGCATTCGTCTATCACCCACATCCCCATTGTTACCTGTCATCAAAACACATACCAGTTTACAAAAGCTTGAATTAATGGATGATTGAAAATGGCGATAAGAATTGGAATTGATTGTACCATTTTGGTGGCCAATGGGGTTGGAGGTGGGGGGGGGGGGAATTGTCTCAACACTTTTAGGTTTTAGATCAAAGAGTATTTTGATCATTTTATATGCAATCAACGCCGGTCAACGCCGAAATTGGTGTCACAGGGTTATATTTGCACTTTCATCAATTAGTTAGGGTTGTTTTGTAGTTTAAACTATCTGAGGGTTATATTTGCACTTACACAAGTATAGGAATATATTTGTATATATCCCTAAAATAAATCAAGCAGCACACACGACACAAACATTTAGGTGGAAAACTCCTCTAATGCGAAGGGTAAAAATCATGGGACCAATATTAATAAAAAGTGTTACAAGACGCTCAACAACCAACTAGTACTAGCACAAGTTGCTCCCAACAAAGAGATGATTTACAATCACTACAATAATGAAGATTAAATAACGGAAGAAGAAATCACCAATCTACAGAGATTCCGCTGGAAAACAAATGAACCCTTTCCAGACCTCCAAATCCAAACTTCACTGGTCAGAACCTAGCAACACGTCCCGAAAACATCTTCCAAAATTACAACCGAATATAACGGTCGAATACTGAAATACGACAGTTTTACCGAAGCTGCATCTAAGTACGATAATTCATTTTCCCCCCACTTTCGTGACTTTTTCTATCCCTCTTTTGTTGTTCTTACTTGGTTCCTCACACTGAATCTAAACTCAACTACTCCCCTAAGGAACCCTACTCCATAGTATGCTGAAATTACCGAAATGCCTCATTTAAGTTTATGCTTTGGAAATCAAGCTATCTTGAGGAGCATACCGCCAACTGCTTTGAAGAGTTAACTTTACAAAATGCTAGTGCCTTGTATAAAAACAACATAAATCACCCTCCTAACCCATGCTACTAAAGAAAATGGCAGAATTTACAGATAGAAAATCCAGGCTTATGGAGGCCTGGAATAAAAAGACAAACTACACAGAACTAAAGCCTGGAGAAACAGAACAATAGAAACTCTCACCTGATATCTTCTAAACAGAACCAACGCATCAAATCATCTGCCTTTCTTGTGATTCTTCTTCATTCCCTTGAGAGAAATCAACGCTGGTGTATGTCCGGATCCCGGGGCCATGTCCACTACAATCCGGCGAACACCCTTGTTGCGCTCGTCTTACATCTTTCTGGTGTTCAGTTAACTCCACCTTTCTTCTCTTACAACTCAATTGCATCTCATTCTGTCCCTGCAAATCAGTCCCCCCTTCCTCCTTCAGCGCAGCATACACTCGGCATTTCTTCAGAGCTGTACTGCTAGTAATTCTAGAATGGCTTTGCTCGCCGATGGCCAGTTTTGTTCTGCAGATGTAAATCTTGCCGTTTCTGTAAAGCTTATCTAGGATGGAGTGCAAGTTTTTGGGGTACTCCAAGTCTAACTGCAGTTCTCCACCATATGTAGAGTTCCAGAAGTTGATGGTGGTTGCTGAGATGGTGAAGTTCCAGTGATCGAGAGTTTTCTCAAGAAGAGATGCTTGAAACACGAGAAATGAGGAATCGAACTTCATTGATGGCCGACTCCTAAGAAAACTGTTCAAGATTTCAGTCCATAAACCTTGAAGTTGACAGGATGTGCTGTCAACCTTAATTTCCCCAAGTGACATCCACTCAAGCAAAAGACTTTCCATAGCCTGAGACAAAACAACATATGTACAGTATAATATTTCGTAAGTATGAACCGTGTATAGAAGAATAAGAAGAAGCGCCAACCTCAACAAATGCAAGAATATCCCCCTTGAAGTTCAGGCTGCTTATAAATTGGATCAGTGTTGAGAGCATTCTGAAAATTTTATAGCGATCAAATTAAAAATCCCTGTAGAATCAAATACAAGTTCCATGCACAAGTGTACCCAAACTACCTGATTGTTAAAGGCTGAATCTTTGGAGCATCAAATTTTCCTTCAGCCATAGCGAGCTTCAGCAACCTGCCCATGAAGGAAAGTGATCTTTCAGTTTTAATAGAGGATGATGGTGGAGAAAATGCTAACATTTCCAACCAGTATAGTGAACAAAAATATGCCTAAAGAGCCTGGAGGAAATAAAGCTTAAAGAGAACAAGAGAATAAGCAATCATCTGAACAACGTAGAGAAGTACGAATCAACGTGCATTGTCAACAACTCTCTCTTTTTCAGGAAAAAATCTTTACCTAGAAGAGAATTTCATGCAACTCCTCACATGGGCTGATATCCAGCTGTCACTATCACCCATTTGAGTTTTTTTTATGCAAGCTCTCAAAAGAAATTGTTCCAGAACGCAAGCACCAATGTTGCCTATGAATAATACCGTGTCAGTTTCTTGCTCATTGTCCCTCCTCTGGACCTCAGGTCCTTTGTCAGACATGATAGTAACATCATCCAAATATCCATTCAATACTGAAGACAGATCCTCAGTGAAATTATCTACAGGAGAACAAGGTTTACGGATATCATGATTGAGAGAAGCATATAGTTGTTTCCACGCATCCATAAGATCCTGAAGCGGAACCTTGTGTCTTAAGGGGTGCAGCAGCATGGAAAAAGGATATGTCAGGAGATAGAGTACAATAGGATAGCTGGGATTGTTTGAACCAATTATGAGCGACGAGTGGCGGGTTTTATCATCCACATAATCTTTAAGACAAATGGAAATAGTTCTCCAGATGGCCAAGCAATCAAAAGCCTCATACTTGAACAACAAACCAACAAAAAGATGGAGAATTTTCAGGAATCGTAGGAACAGAAGCAAAACTTTACATGCCTGTAAATCCTGTCCGTGATAGTGTTCGGGTCAGTAGCCTCAGACGACAGCTGTTTAGCCACTGAGAAAAAGAGTACATTCAAGTACACAATGGGGGTAACCATGTCCATGCACGAAACAAAATGTAAACCTGTCGGAGATGAGCATCTAAGTTTACCAACACGGTCTAGCTTATCGAAACCCTTGAGGTCTACTGCCATTTTGTATAGAGGAGATCCCATTATTGAGGGTTCTAATTCCTCAGCAACCATCTCCAGCAGCTGAAGTGGAACATTGATGAAATCGAGAGATTTACCATCTTCTAAAGTCTCATTTTCACAGATCTTCTTCAAGAACCCAAAAACTGCTTTCATACACAGCATTATCTCATCACAGCTCGTGGAAGTAGAGTTTATAACACTGTTTACTGCTCTCAAAAGAGATCTGAATAACTTTAAGGCAGCATTGTGTGCTACTTGTTTGAATTCTTGAGAGACGGCAACATTTGACGCTTGATTGAGAAAACTGCAAATCCTTCTAATAAAGAAATCAAGCTGATGTAAATTCCAAGGTGACCACTTAATTGCATAACTCTTCCACGAGCCTTTGCTAGATGCCAATGGCCCAGGCTCAATAACAGATGTCTTCTCCAAAAGGATACTACTCTTGTGATCTTGAGGAATATCATTTGAATGAGATTTTTTTGCATTAGTAAAAGCATCAAGCATATCCAAACATATGTTCCATAACAAGGCAGATCCATTATCAGGCTCAGCTTGGAAAACAACTTCCAAAAGAGGCTCCCAGACAGATTGTATCACCAAATCACTGGAAACAGAAGTGTCAAGTTTATGAAGGAGATAACACCATGTGTTGAGGCAGGTCAGATGAACAGATATATCAAATTTGGTTGACATGATTCCTATCAGGGGTGTCATTATGAGCTTTATCTTTCTCAAAAACTTTTCTGCTTCA
>JAULKJ010000001.1:4556698-4567329 GCA_032355405.1 Rubia balearica
TGATCCAGCTCTGTTTTGGACTTCTGGCTGTTTGTCTCCATGATGTACATGTCGAAATCTGTCAGCTGTCCGTTGGATGCGCCATCCCCCGGAGCACCCTCGGTTTTCCCGTTATTCGCTTGCTCGATGATGTAGCCTGGATGCTCCACGTACTCCTTGAAGAGTTCATGTATCCCCTCATCCACAATCTTGACATAAGAGGCTGATTTTTCACCGTAGATCTTTGAAAAGCTGAACTCCACCAGCTTCATCTTGAACCGTGGATCCATGACCACGGCGATTGCCAGAATGAAACACGAGCTTCTCCAGTACTTATCGAACTTCTCTTGCATTGATGAGGTGAGGCCACGAACGAATGGATCGTCGCTTGCTGCAGCACGAGCGAGCTCTAACTGGATCTTCCACGCCTCGTGGAAGAAGGTGTTGGTGGTCGGAACAGTAGGAGTTGTCAGGATATTCGCTGTTTCGAACAGAGGTTTCAAGTATGTGCAGAAGATCTCCACTTTCTTCCAGTCTTCCACGGAAGGGGCGTTGCTGTACTCAGAATCTGTGGTGTCAAGACATGAAAAGACCTCTTTCAGTTCAGAAGCAGTTAACAGCATTTCATATGTCGTGTTCCATTTGGTGATGTCATCCATGGCTAGATTCTTCGTGCTAGGCACTTGAAGTTGCTTCTTCAGCGTGAGAAACTTCTCCTCATGAACATCGGAGGTCTTCACATACTTCACGCTATCTCTCACTTTTTTCAGAGTTTCCTGCACGGAAGACAGCGCGCCTTGAACTATGCTGGTTAAACTTCGAGCTAGGCAGTTCCCGAGCAACAACTGGCCACTCAGCACGAGCGGATTCTTCACTGATAGCAAAGCTCTCAAGTTATCAACTGAGGCATTATTCAGAGACTGATTGATCGTGACAGAAAATAGCTTCCCTTTCATGCCCCAATCATCAAGGCAAGCAGAAACAGCATGACTGAAAGCAGTATCAGAGTCGGGACATGATTCCCTGACAACATTCAGCAGTTTACGGTGCATTTTCCACTCACTGTCAATGAAATATCCAGTAATGAATACGTAACCCAGAGTTAGGCACGAGGACCACAGGTCGAGGGTGAGACAGATACGGCCGGGAGTTGTTTCGATTACTTTCTGAATGGACTGTTTCTCCCTCAGGTAGGTAGCCACACAGTCTCCTTGGACAGTGTTAAAACTCACCATATCAAACTGAGGCTGGAGATTCTGGACGAATTGGACGAAACCCGGATGCTCAACAATGTGAAGGGGATAGTCATGCATGATTATCATCCTAGATACCTCATTCCTGCAACGTTCTGCATCAAAATTGACAAATTGCACTGGAGTAGTTCTGTAACGCCGTCTTGGAGTACTATCAGTTCCTGTTCCATACTTACCAGCGGGTGTGGTGAACGGGGAAGACTGATTATACCCCTGAAGTCCCTGGTTACGGAGAACTACAGGGCAGGCTCCCTTGGCAATGTGACGTTTGAGGTGACTGGTGCCAGCGACTTTGGATCCTGTACTGTATGCAAACGATTGCTTGCATTGCTTGCAGCATGCCCTTCTGCAACCCTCACCGATGTTTTCAATGGTGAAATGCTCCCAAACTATCGACTTCTTCTTACGTCGCTTGTTGGGGTATCCACTGTCTGGTTGGGGTTCCACAACGACAATCTCATTGTTGTTCGCGGAAGGAGGTTCTTCAGACACAATAGGCACAATATTCATAGCAGCCATCTCGTTCATCTCATGCATCTGAGCCATCTGATGCATCTGAGCCAAATGGTGCATATCATGCATCTCATTCATCTCGTGCATCTCATGCATCTCAGCAGGTATCTCCGGCATCTCAGCCTTCAGCTCATGCATCCCAGTCATCTCGGAACCATGCATATCCTGATGCATCTCAGTCATCTCAGCCCCGTGCATGCCGTGATGCATCTCAGTCATCTCGGGAGCATGCATGTCGTGGTGCATCTCAGTCATCTCGGGAGCATGCATGTCGTGGTGCATCTCAGTCATCTCAGGAGCATGCATGTCGTGGTGCATCTCAGTCATCTCAGGCGCATGCATGTCGTGGTGCATCTCAGTCATCTCAGGCGCATGCATGTCGTGGTGCATCTCAGTCATCTCATGTGCCTCAGGCGCATCGGGTGCATCGGGCTTATGAGGGACATCAGCTGCACCAGGCATATCCTGCAAGGGTGTATCAGTAGTAGGGGATGCCATCTCGACTTCAACAGTATAGTCTCTGGGAAGAATAGCCTGTAAAAACCAAGACCATGCAGTTAGGAAACATATCTCACACGAACACAACATAACCTTAGCAAAAACATGATGGCACAGAAGATTGATATAAACAAACATTAGCACTGAAAGAGGAGACCACTGACAGCTTCAAGTGTACTACAAGACATAAATGACAACACACCAAACTTCATCTAAACCCGGATGCCATTAAATTAACATGTACTCCTGAAGGCTTGCTATGGTAAACACCCTCGTAACAACCTCAAATCAAATCTAACTGAAAAAATGAACGAACAATAAGCAGCCATTTAGTGCTACTATGACACAACTGGGAACAATTAGCTCGAAGACACATTTTTTATTGTTTTGTTTTCAAAATCAAATAGTCTCATACAAATAAAAGGCCACCCAATTACAAGCAAACATTCAATTACTATCCACGGGTTTCGACCCATTCGAGAAAAAACAGAAAGAGTTCATCGAGGACCATCAACTACACACGCCATGGCCCGTTCAACACACACACAACGTTGAACTGAACCCTGCCGATGAAAGGAGTAAGCATTAAGAAAAATAACAAACAAATTGTTCATCACCTTAACACAGAAAGGTAGCCCGAGTGGCCCAAGATTCCCAAATCAATTCAATTGTCATGGGACACGCATTCTAAAGTAGTTGACCTTCAATTACATCTGGATCTACCCACCTCAGCACACAATGGGCTGTGTACCAACGTCAAAATAAAACGCTGTACCCGTAGCTTGAAGACTTTAGGCAACGACATAAGAGAGCGAAGAAATAAAAATCGCAGCCCACTTCAAGAAGCGAGACAAAGGATAATGTATAGTATATTCTCTTATGGTATGACCAAAAAGACCCTTTTTTATTAGTATGGGCTAAAGTGTTGGGCCCGTTGCTACAATAAAGTACCAGGGCAAAACCGTCATTATCTCCCCCTCTGGGCTAACAACAAGTCAATAGCTCAAGCCAGAAGCAAAAACAGATTTAACCAGGTTGAACTTTCCACCATGTGGGCTTCAGAGAAAAACAGGATCTCAAAACAAAGAACACAGCCCAGAAAATTTTTACCAATTCAGACTTCATATAGCTTATTATACTCCATATACTATATGTACGAACATTTTCAGCGACAAAACGTACAGTCAAGCAAGCTCCAGAAATGTATAAGAAGCAAACAAACAGAACTCGCCGGGAATAACATTCAAACCCAAAAACCGATCAGTTCATTCCAGAAAAAATACCATAAAAGGACCAAACACTACCTTAAAAAATGGAAAATAAAGAAAAAAATAATAATAAAATTCAATTCACTTCAACAACTCGCAGTCAGCTGAGTGAAAAACAGCTTCAATCAGAACCACATAAGCACGAAAAGCACAGAATCAAAGCCCCGGGAGTTTCCGAAGAGAAAAACCTCGAACTTACCAAATTCAACATGAACAGAGGACAGTTGTATACCTGTGAAAACTGGCCGCGGCCCAGATAAAAAAAGACTCGATTAAGACGAAGGCCCGGAAGCAGAGAGGGTGGATCTAGGGCTCGATCGGGAAATCAGAGAGCTCCAGATCTAGGTTTTGGCGCAGAAGGCCGGAGAGAGAAGGGGGAAGAGAGAGAGAGGGAGAATTGGGCTTGATCCAATTGGACTTTTTGTTTTCCTCCTAGTCTGGCATGTGAGATAAGGGCGATACCGAGAAGAATTAAAAAGCGGATTGGGTATGGACTTTGAGGTCCATTTTGTGCGTGAAGAATTATGACTCGGCTATGTGTGTGGCTATGTGTGTGGCAAAAGGCGTGTAAAACATGTTAGCCTTAGCCTATGTGTCTTTTGAGTTTTGTGAGGGGTTGAGCAGACGGACCACAGCCCACCAACTTTTGGTTAGGTGGACTTTTACTAGGGTTGAGTCAGTATTGTTTGGGGCCTACCTTTGGCCGAAATGAGTTGGGAGGGGTTTTTTCTTTCTTCATAAAAGGACAAAAATTTTAGCCCACCACCTAATTGGGAAAGTATTTAGTCTTTCTGTTATACTATATTTGGCACAGATTTCAATCTACAAGTATACTCCAGAGAAAATGACACACTTGCTTTTGGATCGATTTTTAATGCAAGCTGATGTTGAAGTGTTAATGAGAAATAAAGGAAGAGTATTTTGGTAATGGAAGGTTGACTAGTAGATTTAATCAACTTTTTGAGAGATAATATAGTAAAAGTATAAGCTCATTTATTGTCACTTTAGGTAAGAATTGAAGTGTGCCAATCTGTGGGACGGACGAAAATAGAAAGTGTGCCAATTTCTTTGGGACGGAGGGAGTTTTTTAATGGTAAAATGTGAATCATTCTCTACTACTCATTAGGCTTTTAACTATTTTCACTGCCTTCTTTGCAGACATTTCAATTGAAACAATATATAAAATATATGGTGTGTCAAACATAGTGAAATAGAGAGGGAGTATGTTAGGCATGGGCAGGTTGTTCATACGTACTTCGGCTTATTTTTTCTGAAACCTCCATGCGTAGGTTTATTGTTATTTTTGTCAAAAAAAGGTTGATTGCTAACGAGCCAAACATTAAATTCTTGTTTGGTAAATGACATTAAACGGTAGCTCTTTTTATATTTGATGAATTGGAATGACTGATTTATTTATTTTTTTGGAACTTAAAAATGTATTTTATAAGTCAAATATGCAGCAAACAATTAAGAAACACTTATCTACTCCCTCCTCCGTTCCACTGGTATATGTGTTTGGATTGAAGAGAAGAAAACGAATAGATTAAATTGAATGTAGAAAATAAAAGTAGAATTGGTGGATAAAATTGAAGGATCTTGCCAAAAATGAAAAGTGTGTCACTTAAAAAAATATCTCATTAAGGTAAGTGTGCCACTGATGGAGCAATGGAGGAAGTACTGCATAACATGACACCTCACCAGTTGATCGCCCCTCTTTGCCAGTTGATCGCTCCTCTTTGCGCATTCCCCTTTTGACTTCAATTCCAAAAAGGCACGAGGTAATTGGCGATGCACTCTCTGCTGTAGTGATGTCGAATGTCGGTGTGTTTACTTCAATCATGAAAAAACGGGATTCTTACCCAATGTTATTGCTGATTTGTCATCCACAAAATTTTTGGTCGCCTACATTCGTGGAAACTTCAACGTATTTGCATATTTGTTTCTCTTGAAAATTTGCTTCAAGCCAATTACCTCGTGCCTTTTTGGAATTGAATTCAACTCCCAAGTATCTTTCTTATTGAACTTGGAATATTTTTTGCCCACATCTCTATTTTCCTCTCATTTTCATTCTTGGCAACCATGTCACTAAAATTTTCCCGCTAATTACGTAGCTTCTCATCCCTTCTATCCATTTCCTATAACTTCTTTTGTGCTAATGTAATACTAACCTTGTTTTATTTCTAGCTTTAGAGCAAATAAACCATCTTGGAACCAACCACATTTTGTGTACTCGAAATACCATTTGTGGGAGTTTTTCCAAGTAAGACTCTTGGAGCTATATTTTCCCCCTTGCTCATCTAGAACCTGATACAGAGGCCTGTTCGGCTCTTTCTTTTGTTGTTTGTGAAGATCAATAACATATGACGTGTCAACAATAGTGGGAGTGCCTGGAAGGTTCTCCACAGACTGAATTCCATCCTCCAATGCTTTTTCCTCCATCTGCTCCTCATCTTCCTCCTCTTCTTCAAAACTTGCACCTGGTGAAACTTGTTGGGTGGTTTTCTCCTCTCTTGGTTGCTCGATCCTTTCTTCTTTAACACTTCCTTCTTCAAAATTTGGAAAGAACTTTACTCTCATTTGTGTGGACTCCAATCCCATTCTCCTTCTTCATCGAATACTTCATTGGGGGCAAAAAGTAAAACACCATTTTCTTGGCTAGTTTATTCAGCATAATTGGCCTTCTCATGAACTCTTTTATTTCTTGGAGCTCTGCATTCCGAGGCACAATTCCTAAACTTCTCACAGTTGTAGCATTTGATGTGAGACTTGTCATACATGGGTTTTGATATGAGACTTGTCATACATGGGTTTTGGACTCCGTGTGAGTCTTCTCCTTTGTAATTTTTATTTGACCTCTAACCTTGTTCGTATCCATGTCCACGACCATGATCTTTCACTCGATCGTATCATTCTCTTTGTTAGCTCCCATTATCTTCTCCCTTTATTGCATGAGCATGCATCTTGAATGTATGCTCCCCGACTTCCTCCTTATTCTAATTCTTCTTCTCTTCATAAGCTTGCAATGAGCCTAGAAGTTGCTCTATTGCCATGGCCTCCAATTCTTTTGTCTTCTCAATGATAACACCAATGTGCTCGAACTTTGGATCTAGAGATCTAAGAACTTTATCCATAATTCTCACATCCTCCAACTTTTCACCATTTTTGTAAGGTTATTAGCAACTATCACAACTCTTGAAAAATAATCTGAGACCAATTCCCCCATCTTCGTATGCAACAATTCAAACTCTCCTCCTAGAGTTTGAAGACTTACCTTCTTTACTTGATCGGTTCCCTCGTGCGATACTTGAAGCTTCTCCTATGCTTCCTTGGCCATCTTTGCTCCAGAAAATTTTCAAAAGTGTCTTCATATATCCCTTGATAGATTAGGCAAAGAGACTTCTTATCTCTCTTTCTTGAATCTCTCAAACTACTTAATTGGGTTTGAGAGAGCTCACCTTCATTCTCCGGTTCATCATGGCCTTTCTCAACTATATCTCATGCATCATGTGCTCCAAGGAGAGCCATCACCCTTGGACTCCAATTGTCATAGTTGCTCTTAATGAGCAGTGGGACTTGGAAGGGAATAACACTATTTTCCATGGTAAAAGGATCATGTGGCTCTGATACCAGTTTGTTGGAAGGGAACATCTCTGGTATGTGAGGAAACTTTGAATGGTTGAAGAAGGGTTTGGAAAAATTGGGGGGGGGAGTGGAGAACTTGGAGGAAAGATGATATTTGTATAAGGAGAATGTTGTCATTATTATTATTTTTGGCTTGATTGAAACTCTACTACATCACCCCTATTTATACTAATGACATCCTCCAACTAATAGCTTAGATCTTGTCATCTCAACTCTAATCTAATGGCTACAATTAGCTCTCCAGAATATTCTCTTCAACTCCATCCTAATCTACACATTCTAGAGATCTAGATCTCAAGAACCTTCCATACTTTTTAAGACTTCTTTGGACTTCTTCTAGATAATGGGTCACTAAGAAGCTACTTGGGTTAACCCAAAATCAAGTTTACTTTTTCAACACGACAAACCCTTTTTCCTCGACATCTCATTCGCATCCCATCGCTTGTAGTAGTGGCTATACTTCTCCAATGATCTCCTCGCCATTTGCCTCCTCCTCTCAGTTTCATCCACAACTTCTTAGGCTTCTTCTCAGTTCCCTGGAAGCCATTGCAGTCGTAAGGCGCTCTCCTGTTGTGATCAGCCCAAGAACCCCAAACAGAGCTAGCAAAACTCAAACTTGCAAGACACCCTGCAAGTCATGTGCATACACATATTGCTCTTCTCAATGAGAAACTTACATTTAGGATAAGGCTTAGTATAAGCCAGAATCCATGCCGTGTCCGAATTGTTCTTTGTGATCCCATTTTCCCACGGTTTTGCAGTCCACCGAGTGATGGGTATCCTCAGTACAATTTCAACAGAATCCATGGGAACAGATGCAGTTGACATCGTAGTTTTTCTCACTCCCCACTACAAATTCAACAACAAGATCACACTTTAGCCCAGGGCACCACTTGGTCTTCCTATTACTATCAACATAAGAACTAATAAGATACCTACGATACTTATCTTTATTCCTCCGAGACACAAGATCATCACTCAAACCACTGATCATCCCTCAAACCACTGATCATCCCTCAAACCACTGATTGTCCCCTCTCCCACAACGACATTGCAACAAGGTTCAAGACATCTGAGCATCAAGCATGCTTGGTTCACACTAGGGAAACAAATATTAATTTGTAGGCTTATTTATACAATAATATATATATATAAATTATTTCATATGATCGAATCTGTAAAAAAAATTCATGAATTATTATCATATATAGTTCATATAAAATGCATTTATGTCCCCCAGTTTCTTGTTTAGCATATATACCCCTCAGTTTTTTGAAAGTGCATATATACTCATGTTCCTTGTTTAGTGATTATATACCCCACAATTTTTTAAATGTTGGTATTCGAATATAGGGTATATGTGCACTTCTGAAATACATGGGAGGGTATATCTGTATATGTGCACATTCAAAATATCTGTATATATGCACTTTCAAAAAACATAGGGGGTTATATGTGCACTTTGAAATATGTGATGAAGAATCCAACAACATTTAACAAGATAATAGTCTTTCATATATAATAATAGAATTTAATTGTTAAATTTGACTCAGTTTGACTTGCAGAAGGTAAAATAGGCCAATTTATTTGGAACAGGGGAGTATACAAACCCGGTCTCCATAATGAAAAGTTGATTCTGTCCTTAGAATTATCCGAGTAGCTATCTGTGTTGATTTCTAATCACAAAGTTACCGAATTTCGTAAGAAAATTATTTATTACCAAATTTTCTTACTTTCATAACGAAGAAATACAAATTAAATGTATCAATGATACGTTATATTAAGAAGTTGTAATGAAAACATATTTCTAAGGATGATTTTTTATGATAGTGCTAATCTGACCCTATCATTTATACATAAGTGTTGATTAAACCCAATATTTTTTTTTACTAAAGTGCTAATCTAACCCTGTCTTATTGATAAAAATACTGATCTAACTCGGCCACCATCAGCTGGCGGTTGTCCGACGTTGACCACCGTTGGCTGACGTTATCCAACGTTGACCGTTAGAAGGGTTTGATCATTTCTTGGGAAGGGTAATATCATCTTTCTCCTATTTTCAAAAACTTTTCCTTATGAAAGGTGTATAATTGTCATTTTAAAGAATTCCGGCCAGATTTTGGTTTCCAGGGTTAGAATGGCACTTTTGACCAAAATATAGGGTTAGATTTGCACTTTTAGATTTTACAAGGTTATATTAGCACTAGTGATTGAACCAATCAATCACTGGCGGAGAAGGCTCTATTAAAGGCAGCGTTAGAAGGCGATTCCGATGTAACCCCTTTTAATTGAGGCCCGAAATAGGTTCTTAGTTTGGAACTCCCTTCCATATCACTTTTTCATTTTAAAAAATGTTCTAAATCAATTAAAGGCAGTTTCGCCGTTAATGACAATCGATTAAATGCGGTTTATCTAGTAGAATCGCTTTTAACTAGGGTTCAGAAACACTTTTGAGTTTGGAATAACTATCTCAGATCATTCTTTTATTGTAAAGGCGGTTCTAATTGTAAAACCACCTTTAATAGGTTGTATTTTTTCCCAATCCCCCATACTAATTAGGGTTTCATCTCGCCTCACATTTCTCTTCTCTAACCCCCTCACATTTCTCTTCTTTCGCCTCACATTTTATTTCTTCCCTACCTTCCCTCACATTTCTCTTCTCCAGCCTCCCACTCTGATTGGGGTTTCCCCCTTTTCTCCCGCCAACCCTTAACACACCGTCCTCCGTCCTTCCACCCTCAACCCTCCACCGTCTGCCCACCCTCATGCCTTTATCGCTTCAGTTGGAGATCGGCTCCGCCGCTAGATCGAGCTTTTCCCGCTGCATCCTCCGCCACAAAACACACCGTCCGGAGAATAAAGGGACAAATTTTTTATGTATTTTTTTATGTATTGCTGTTTATTTTTATGTTTGGTCATTGTTTGTAAAATATTGATATTGCTTGTTTCATGTTTTCTGCTTGCTTGATTTTGGAAAACTTCGACAGTTTTTTTGGAGGATCGAAAATAGGTTCCGAATACATAACCTAATGATGTGAGAAGGCAGAGATCAGAAAAAATAGTTTTTTGGAAGTTGCCACGACAAAACTTCATGAAACTGAACTCAGGTGCTCATATCCGAGTAATGGGAAAGCTGGTGCTGGTTTTGTGCTAAGAGATCCTTAAGGAAGAGTCAAGGATGCAAAATCTATCTCCATTCAAGCAAAGGATAGTCTTAAGGCCGAAACCATAGCTTTGGCTATAGGTTTGGAAGTTGCTTACTATAATGAAATTGACTATTTGAAATGGATTCATTGATCCTATTGAAGATGATCAGAAAGGAGTTTAGAGTTCCATGGAATCTGATCTCATTACTCAGATCCATATGGTCCTTACAATGTGAGATTGACATATCCTTTCAGCACATTTTTAGAGAATCAAATTCAGTAGCTGACTCATTGGCTAGATTAGCAAGTGAAACTAATATGAGTCAGTCTTT
>JAULKJ010000001.1:4575896-4589094 GCA_032355405.1 Rubia balearica
GACTTCTACCACTTTCTTGGAGGGACATAAGTGTAAATATTAAAAAGTTCACCGGTGGTCCCAAACACGATTCCGATCGTCCGAAAAAGAAACGTTGTTATCTCTAGTCGAACTTATAATAACGGGAATAACAAAGAAACTTTTCTTATTCCACAAGTTCTTCCAACTAACCCCTTGAATACTTATAAGTAATCATCTACAATTTACTCTAAACCACGTACTAGCGCTTTCTAAAATATGATGAAAGGAATTTTATTGTATATTTTTTCAAAAAAAAACCAAGAATAAGAAATTTCATGTGATTCTATGTGGTGGAAATTATCGTTCCCATAACGCTTATCTAAAGGGTATTGATAGAAATACTAATACAAATGACAGACGATTACCCCGTGTTACGTACCTCTTAGGCAGTATGCATAATCCACAGCTGAAGAGAAAAAATGAATATTGGTAGAAGCAACGTCGAAAACTATAGTGATTGATGTCGCTAAGGTCGACCTATGTGCGACGTCGGTCAGGTGCAGAGTTATGATGCATAGTGAACATGCAAGAAAGTTTAGGCCGTAGTGTAATTTTTGCAAAGTTTCTTCATATACTGCTCGTGAATAATTTGGGGCTGTTCCATTGACTCGTTCTTGCCCAAATCGGAACATCTTGGACATGGCAATGTGAATTAGATTAGGGTATCTCCAAAGTTTTATTTCCACTTCTCCCACATTCATGGAGGGACCTAAGTGCAAAAATGAAAAAGTTCACTCGTAGTTCCAACAGCGATTCGAAACCTTTGCCATTCTCAATTAAACTTATAATCCCTGAAAATGATAAATAAACATGCATGATCCCCACAGAGACTTCCTAGCCCAGCTCTTTTAACTAACCTTTGCATACTTATAAGTAACCATCAATAGTTTAGTCTAGACAACGTACTAGCACTAACAAAAAATTGATGCCAGAAAGTTCATTATCTTATTAATTCATAAACATGCAAGGATGTGTAATTTGTGTGATTCCATTTGGTGAAATTATTATCCTTCTAGCACTAATTGTAACGGTATTAATGGAATGAATACTAATAAAAATGAGGGAAGAATACCCCGGTTCGTTGATGCCCCAATTTTGAAAACTGAAATCTACAATTTTTCATTTTCCCTCTCCCACCCTCTTGGAGGGACCAAAGTGTGAAAACTAAAAAGTTCCCCGGGTGTGGTAAAATCGATTCCGATCGAGCCAGATATATAAAGTTCATGGAGAATTATAAAATTCAATAAGTATTTCTAATATACTATAAAGAGGTGTTAAGGTCAATTATTTTTTGGTCAAATGGGGCCCATTTGCTATGCTAGTGGGCTAAAATGGTGAGGTACAAAATCAAAGTTATCGATGTCGATCATATGTCGGCTTTTTTGTGGGTTGGGTTTATTAATGTGCAACGTCGTACTTGCAAAGCGTATTTCACAAGGGTTTTAAACGACTACATATATGGAGAAAACCTTATAAATCATTTCAAACTTTGAACTTTTTATCGAATTCCAACAGTCCTTCAACCATTTTTCTCAAAGTTATGTTTTCTTGATTCTTTATATTTCTTTCAATTTCGTATTTTTCAAAGACATTTTTATGTATATGGTGTGTGAATTATGTGATTTATGTTGATTATTTCAAATTGTTCCTACAAATTAGGGTTATAGGGTTTACACATTTCATTCTTATCTTTTTCTTTTGATTATGTGACCCCTACATTCATTTACAACCCGTACATTTTCTGATTTTCTATTATTTTTTATGTTGCTGCCGGGTTTTTATGCGACGTCGCTCGACAGTCGTTCCCACTTCGGCCAATGCAATTTCCGCGGTGACATTGCACATTCATATTTTTGCTCTTCATCTTTGAATGAGACATCGTACTTATCTTGGTTAGCCAATCAGTTATACCGACAGGTCTGCGATGTTGCAGGTACATTTCGACTCAAAGGATTAATTTAACCTATTTCAATCGGACCAATTTCTATCTGTCAATAAACATTACATTCGTGACAATATGGTTTTCACGAATCATGGCTGGTGGTGAAGGTTCGAGTAGTCATGTACTAGAACGTAAATTATTTAATATTCTTATTTAATTATTACTAATTTCATTGACCAAATGTAGATTTGTAACGATTCAAATGAGGACTGTGTGCGGACTTTATTCTACGATATCATACCACATTTACGTTTGTTAACCGAGACAAACTTCGGTTCAATTTCGATTTTGGTAAGTTCTTCCCATTCATACATGTATCTTATTTTCAATTAAAATTTTCTCTAATTTATTTTCATATATACTAAATGTAGTTTTCTGTTTATAATTTAGTACATCCCCGGCCAAATCAAGCCGCTCCTACTAAAGTTCAAGATGCCCGTTGTCTTGAGGTGTCGTGGAAGAGAGTATCACATGCACTACTCGGGTAACATGGGGCTAAAAGCCCTGAAACTAAAGGGTTTTAGCGAGTTGCTTCATACAAAGGACCTGAAGGTTAGAGACATGCTCTACTTCGAGTGTGTTGATGGTTCTGCGCCCATAGTTTTCAATGTTATCATCCTACCTTATTAGTACTTATAATTTGTAACAAATTATGACAAACATCAGTAACATTAAGATTATTTTTTGAATGTGATTTTTATCTAATTTAATCTTGAATCTATTTGTCGAATGTTGTTTTTATGTTATTGAATCATTAATATCTAACCTACTATATGAAGCAAATTTTTTTATGTTACGGTCATATCTAAAACTATGGAAGACTTATGTGTAATGATTAATTTGTTTCAACCATTCTTAAAATAGCAAATATTTGTGTTCACCAATCTTTTTTAATATATTCAAATTGTTCACCAACTATTTCCTTTGGTGGTGGACTGAAACGGTTCACACAACCAAAAAATGTTATGTTGCCGTATTTTAGGGATGAAATTATTCGTATTGGTCCTTGGTGGGCTCATTTGTTATGCTAGCGGGATTATGAATTTTGGCCTTCTAATGCATGCGATGTCGCTACACATGTTGCTTGACTGTCGGCTCAAGAAATATACATGTGACATCGCACCAACTGAGGCGGACAACACAAGGTCCCAAAATGACAACGTCTTGAAATGACTATAAATAAAGGGTCCCCCAGAATCAGTTTAAACTTCTCATATCCAAGTTTCCCGCGAATACCGAGAGTCTCTCTACCCCTTTACTCGTCTCCTCCGACAAAGGTATGAATTTTTACTATTCTAGTGCCTAAATTATTGTAATAGTTACTTCACCTTTTAAATTTATGTTTTTTGTATGGGTTTTGTTTTTTGTTTTCTAGTTCTTATCCAGATTTGTTTGGGTGTTATGTTACATGTAAATCTAAGTTTTCTTGTTTTTTTTATGGTTTATTTTAGGACATTGTGTGTAATTTTGTCTTCGTAATGTATCATTTTACCCAGGATTCTGTGTTTTTTCCAGTTGTTGTCTCTGATGCATACGAAATCGGTCTCCAGTTGCACACCATTCAGTTGATGTGAATGGTGTGTGATGTTGTATATTATTATATCAAGTTATGAATGAGACATCACAAGCATCTCGATTTATCCATTGGTAATACCGATGTCCTAACAACGTCGCTTTTAAACTTATAAGTTTACATTACATTTCTTTCCGCAACCTCGTTTCGCCATTGGTCAATATATCAGTCAAGATGAATAACTGGCCACGTCGCTGGTACTTGTCAACTTAACCACTAGTTCAGACCGACACGATCCTATGATATATGGCCGACGCCGCACGTTGTTTTCTTAAGGCTATTTTACCCTTAGCATTGTCAAAATATATGCAGTAATAATGTCTGGTGAAGGATCCTCTAATCCCCACTTCTTCTAGGTATTTTACATATATATATATATATGGGAAGGGTTCAATTGACACCCTTAATCATACACCTATTTTACACCAAATCCTAGCCTTTCATCTAACATGATCCAATGGTTGAGATCATGTTAATCTATTTTTAGTAAATCTATTTTTAGCAAATTAATCTCAACCATTGGATCATGTTAGATGAAGGGCTATGATTTGGTGTATAAAATGGTGTACAAATAAGGGAGTGTATTGAACTCTTCCCATATATATATATATATATATATATATATATTTTTTTTTTTTAAACTTGGCCAAAAGGAGCATGAAACTCACGAGTTAACATTCGAACCAAACTTTTCCTACAAAATAGGTCTCCATATTGAGTTTTTTAGTACTGTAATGCATGTGTATGCGTGAGTCTCCTGACAGGTGACTTGTCTATAAGTTTATGAACATGTCAATTATTTTTCACCTTATACGCTGCATTTATTAAATTACATATAAAATTTAGAAATTTGAAAATATTTTATTATATTATATATTTTTATATTTTTACGTTGAAATACAAATTATAACTCATTTTAACTTTTAAAATATAATATTTAATTTTTAAAAAATATAATATTTAATGTAAAAATCACAATAAACTATCCCACGCTTATAGAAATGCTGCATTTCCATGGCCTTTCTAAGTATGGATAATTGGACGGGGTTTAAAATTTGAAGCAGGGGTATTATTGTACCGATAATATATACTGCTGTACAAGCAGAAGCAGTACACTGGTACGTGTACAGCGAAAACCATAATGATGCGCTGGCCAAATTAGCGACAAAATAACATTACCAACCTGATTATGTAGTGACCGCCAGCTAACTTAAAACAAACAAACCCACTAATTAACCTCCATCATACAAAAACGCTATTATTATTTTAATAATTAATAAAAAATATGGCAAATATTCAATCAAATTAAAATTAGAGGTGCCATTATTAATTAAACCGAAGAAATACTCTTCAGTTTAGTTAATATAATTTCAATATTGTGGCATAAACTCTAATCATTACCACAATGCTTGTCTGTGCTGTAATTTGCACCTAACCATGAGCCATGAGTCATGAAATATCACGAAATAGTTTGAATTCAGCAATCCTGTTTCTTTCTCTTGGGATTCAGAAAATAAAAATAAAAATTGGTGGACACAATTTAATTTGTTGATTTTGTATTTGAAAATAATGTTAAATTTTGGAAAATTCTAAATTTAAGAGGAATAAAGTTGGTCTAAAATTTAAAATAATTTAGGGCACTAATAAAAAAAGCATATGTTAATTAATGTAAAAATATTTTGTTTTCTGAAAAACGGTATTCTTTCCGTCCCAAGATTGCTCACTTGCTATTTTGACACTATTCTCTATCAAAGTTATATTTAAACAGATACTATATGAGCAACAATATTATTATATGTGATGTTGTTGAATTCGTCGTAATAGGTAGTTCCTATATATCTACTTTTTGTTTGCCGTTATTACACTTATGTGAACATATTAACAGTCAAATACGTTTCTTAAATAACTTGATAATGACTGTTATGCAATTTAAATTGGGACGGAGGATTGCATAGTTGTGGCTCTGCCACTTACCTTCACAAAGATAACAACAAATATACTCCATGCGTATCTCTATTAGTGACACACTTACATTATTGAGATATTTTTCTTAAATGACACACTTTCCATTTTGGCAACGTTCCTTCTATTTCATCCACTCATTATACTTTTTACTTTCTACATTCAATTTTATCCACTCATTTTCTTTATATAAATCCAAGCATCCAAATCTATGTTGACACTAATAGAGAAACAGAGGGAGTATGCATATTTAAAATTATATACTCTCTCCATCTCACTATGTTTGTCACACTAACCAAATTCGTATATTTTTAAAAAAAATATTTTCACGTTTTCTTTTATGGCAAAGAGTACATTATTCTCAACCACCCATTTAAACTTTTTTACTCTTTTCACTCAAATCTCTTCACATATTTTTCTCTGACAAAAAAACACACATAAATCTATAGTGTCGAACATAGTGAAACTAAGGAGTTCACACTTCACAGTATTCTGAAATTTATATACTCAAGCAAGATTGTTCTGATGTAATTAAGCGAAGAAGAACACCCACACGAACGGATAGGCCAATATGGTGAATAATTAATAATTAGAACTTGCAGAGACTGCGAAAGAGTGACTAGGCAATGAAGGTACTGGTACAGACGGTACAGATGAGTGTGTGTAGAGAGAGGGAGGAGGCCCGGCCCGACAGCTAGAGAGAGGATAGTCCGGGAAAAACGGGGTGCATGTCATTTTTAACACACGTTCCCACAGTGGGACACCCTCACATGCCGCCATGTGACCTTCATTTCACCGTTTTGGCCTCCCCACCCGTTATCTTTTCCCCACTCGCACCTCACTCACCTCCTCTTCCACTCTCTCTATTCGGGGGAATCGCAGTTGGGAGGGGTGGCAAAATAGACTAGCATCTCACGGGTTAAGGGGATTATTTATTTTTAAATTTAAATGAGTATGAATAAAATGAATAATGAGGTAAATGTTTAAGTAAAAATATGAATTGGACGGGTTAATTTTGTGGGCTGAACATGGATTTACCGATATGAGTTGAATTTTATGAATTTACTCATGAGTTGTTATATAAACTTATATGATTCAATATATGAGTTGAAACCTGCATGTTTACCCACATGAGTTGGTATATGAACTCATGCAGTCAATGTATAGGTTGAGACCCGTAGGTTTTACCCATATGTGTTGGTATATATACTCATACGGATTCATATATGGGTTGAAACTTGCAGGGTTACCTATTTTTTATCCTGAGTTGAATGATTTTTTACCTATTAGTTGAGGGGATTTCAACCGACCTGTTTTGATCTGACCCATTATATGAGTTGAAAAAGTATTCACTTTTCGGTATCAAGTAAAAGTATGTAAAAGCGTTTGATCTAATCTAATTTTGGAATTTTATTTGATTTTTGGGGGATGAATTAGATCATGTATACACTTTTTCTCTATATCTATCAAGTTAGCGTAGCAAATGTGAAATGCGCTATTTTTTTGTTGAAGTTTTTTAGTAGTTACTGACCAACCTTGTGTTTAAAAAAAGTGATATAGCCTTATATTTTTTAAAATTGTTCTAATTTGGCCTTGTTTGTTTTTAAATATATAGGTTTAACCTTATATTTTTTTTATAAAAAGTACTGATCTAACCTTATATTTTAATAGGGTAAAATCGTCAATTTAAAAATAAATACAACTAAGTAAGGGTATTTTGGTAATTTTCAGGATGGTCAGTTCCGAACTTTCCATAGTCTACGACGGTAGGGTTATTTTAGCATTTTTACGGAAACTTAAGATTATTTTGGCAGTTTTGAAAACTTGAGGTTATATTAGCACTTTCGAGATAAATATAGGGTTATAAATACATTTTATCCGAAAACAAACATCAAATCACCACATTAATTACATCAATTATCAAATAACATTGTCTAATGATTAGTCGAGGCTATACTTTGTGAATTAAAATTTTTCACACCAAGTATCAAATAGGAAATTTAAAATAACCAAGCTCTCCAAATTGGCCCCCCCAATCATTAATTTTTGCTCAAAATGATTTTGGTGACCCCTAAACTATCATGATCGTCCACCTTAGACCCTCTATTTTTTTCAAAAACACTTTTGGCTTCTCAATGAGCAAATGATCAGCTGATTTTTGAGATAATTTAGAGCCAAAAGTGTTTGAAAAATGGTCATGACTCAACAGTCCTGCAAGTTGAGGAGCCAATAATATTGGGAAAAAATTGAAGGGCTAAATGGGAATAATCGTGATAGTTAAGGGGCCACCGAACTAATTTGCTCTTTTATTTATGTGACTTTTTTGTAATGATAATCTTTCAATATATTTATTTTAATTTCCTTATTTTTATTGTATGAAGATGTATATTTATTGTTAGATTTTAATATACAGAGTATCTTATTTTCATTTTATACGAATTTTAAAACTTGTGGTTTTTAAAGAATATTGGTGATATTTAACCGTTTTCTTTTCATGTTTAGCATTTCGAGTTTAAATTTGTTTATTAATTTTGATGTATTTTTTAAAATATATTTATACGATATTTTTCGTTTTTAATTTTACGTTTAGTATTTCAATTTGACTTTCATTTTACAATTTTAATTTGACGTGTTTTTTGAGTTTTTATATTCGGTGTTCAACTTCTTCATTTTTTAACGTGAAGTGTTTTTTGAATATCTTCGTTATAGATGTTTAACTATTTTAATTCGATTTAGATGTTTATTGGATGTTTCAACTTTTTAAATTTGGTGTGCAATTTTAATGTTTTGATTTGATGTTTTACTATTTTAATTCGATGGAGTATATTTAATTTGATATTTAACCATTGTCGTTTAATGAGTACGTTTTAGTGTTTCAATTTTATATTTTACTAGCTTAGTTTGATTTTATATTTTATGATGTTTAACTACTCTAATATGGTGTGTAGTTTTAGGATTTTAGTTCGACGTTTTTATTTTAGTGTAAGTTTCATATATCTTTTGATGTTTTAACATTTTTTTAACTTGATGTATGTTTTATTATTTTATTTTATTTGATAATTTGTAATTCTCATTTGATTTTATTTATTTTAAATCTGATGTGTTTTTTAGTTCAATGTGAGTTTCAGACAAACCCAATGACAAATCAGCCCAACAAAAACCTATGTACTTTTCGTCCCACTTCATTTTGCTTAATTAGTTTTTGGGAGTCAAACTTTGTAAATTTTAAACGTAAATATAAAGTAATCCACATATGATAAAATTATCATGTGAGATATTGTTAGATTCGTCTTAACATCAATTTTCTAAATATCATCAGAATTATTATCACTAGTGAAAAACCCTTGATTAAAGGCACCCAATCAAAGGCGGTTCTTGACTACCCGAGAGGAGGTTCCGAGTTTGGAACTCCCTCCAAGGTCACACTGGAAGTTTTAAAGTAAATTTTCAATTGATCAAAGACGATTATTCAAGAAACACCTTTGATGGGCATCAATTAAAGGTGGTTCCATTGAACATCCACCTTTATTGAAGTGTCTTTGTTGGACTTTTGGGCCCAGATATATATATATATAGCTAGGGTTTTCCACACTTAGTATTTTCTTCTAACACCAAATGCCTATTACTGCCTCTATTTTATTCGCAACCCAGATCGACTTAAACTTTCTTCTCGCTCACCCTCACTCTCCGCTGCCCACCATCACTTCATCCTCCTTCGCCGCAACTCGCTTTCCTCCACCGCCGCCGCTCGCTTGCCTCCGTCTCTACCACTTCTCGCTTGCCTCCGCTGCTCGCTCGCCGTCGCTTCCTCGCCTCCGCTTCTTCCTCTTCTCGCTCTTCTCCGCCTCATCTCCTGGTTGCCTCCACCTCCGCGTCACCTGGTTGTCTCCACCTCCGCCGCATCGTCGAAACTCACGTCGAAGCCTATCGCTGATTGGATCTCCGCCTCCGCTCGTCTCCACGTCGAAGCCCACCGCCAGTGAAGGAAGTCCTCCGCCTAAGCTCATAAACGTTCAAGTATTACTGTTATTTTATTTTTTTACTAAAAAAATGGGGATTAATTGTTCATGTATTGGCTTTTCTGTGTTTTTATCCATTTTCATATATGGCCTTGATTTGCTCCCATAAATCTGTTGGTTTCCGACAGCTATTTTTTTGGAAGTTCATAAATAGGTTTCAAATTCAAAACCTATTTTGGACCCCAATCAAAGGCAGTTTTTGAAGTGACTTTCATCGAAATCGATCAAAGTCACTACAGAGAAGTCACCTACAAAGTAACTTCTATGGTCCTTTAAAACTGCCTTTAGTGAGGCATCCTCAACTAGTGTATAGGTAACTAGAGATATTTATGGTCAAACATACTCATTGAAAAAGTGAAAAAGTACATAAGATAATTGAAGTGGGATGGGGGAGTTTATATTAGGCCCAAATATAAAATTGACCACCATCCGCCCATGAATTTTCCCAATGTCTATTTTCCCTATTTCGGTTTCAACCCAAAATTTACTCACAATTTTCACGTCACCGGCGTACTGCTTCAATTATCTTTTCGGAGCTATAAATCTAATAAAAAAAGTTGCAACTCAACCAGATTCAACCGACAACGAACCTAGCAACGTTGGAGAGCAACGAAGGCGTCGAAAAAGTTGATTGAATTTGACGTTGGCGGAATGGAGGTTTTAGTTTGACTATGTGATATCGGAGTTCGAATTGGACGAAGCATTGATGTTGAAGACGTAGGAGAAGGGGTAGTTAAGTCAGTTGAAATTTCGCTTGAGAAGGAGGTTATTTCCAGACACAAATGCAACAAATTTTGACGGATTCGAAGGAAAAGAAGGTTGCGTGGAGATGGAACGACGGTGAAGAAGGTTGCGCGGCGGAACATCGGTGAGGTTGTGCGTGGAGGAACGAAGGGGAGGTGGAGCGCAACGGAGAGGAGGTGTTTCGACAGAGAATAAAGTATTTTTTCCATATTTTTGCATATAAGTCCCTGAAATTTTAAATATTTTTAAAATTGTCCTGGATATAATTTTTATTTATTTTAACCCCTAACTTTTAAACTTCATACTTTATGTAATTTAGTTTTTGATCTCATCATAAAATGATGTCATCGAAAACGGACTCTTGATGAATTGGCTAGAGGTGATTCCTCTATGGCTCTATTTGCTTCGTGAACTATTCGCCAATTATAATGGACATGAAGTGCATGCAGTCCACCTCAATTACCGTTGTTAAATTAGGATCACATGAATCCCGGCACATCTTGTTTGTGCCTCTACTCTCCACCTAGCAATCTTCATGCTATAACAAACCATCACTATTTTCATGTGATTAACACTTTTATCACTCTATCACAGCCCATTCCCTTATTTAAAAAAAACACCATTCAAATTTACCATTTAAATGCAAAGTAACATACTCACAATTATATATGTAGTGTAAAACTTTATCGAGATCGTGTAAAATTGACTTGTATTCATTAAAGACATCAACATGTATTTATACAAGAGGTTGCTTAGAAAATAAGCAAAACTATGGCAACCTAATCATATACGTACAACTTTGATTTTCCATGTATACATATTCTATTCCAATACCCTCCAAGCTCACGGAGGTGGAGCGACATGAAACTTGGACCAAAGAGTAGCAAAACGAGCAGTACCAACGACTTTTGTAAAAATATCAGCAATCTGATCAAGCGAACGAACATGATGAACCATCAAAGAACCATCTTCAACTTGCTCACGAACAAAATGATAGTCAGTCTTGATATGTTTAGACCACTGATGAAAAATAGGATTGGCCGACATATAAGTAGCGCTGAGATTGTCACACAACAATATAGGTGGAGCAAAAGAGGAGGCTAAAGCTCAAGTAACAACTGTTGTAGCCAAATGAGTTTAGTGGCCGCAAACAAGGGCACGATACGCTGCTTCTGAGCTGGACTTGGAAACAACATACTACTTCTATGAAGACCAACTGATAAGATTGCCACCATAATAAACAATAAAGCTATGCTAAGAACAACAATCATCACCAGACGCCCAACCAACATCAGAATAAGCAACAAGACGATGATTAGTACAAGGCCGAAGATGAAGACCAGATGTAATCAAACCCTTAAGATAACGCAGAATTTGCTTAACAGCAGACCAATGAAGCTCGGTTGGACTATGCATGAACTGACAAACACGATGTACTACATAAGAGATTTTAGAACGAGTAATTGTGACATACTACAGAGCACCAACAATAATGCTATACAAATGAGGGACATGCAAAGGATCATCATCCAATACAAGGTGCGAAGCTGGTTAGGCCGGAGACGCAATTGGTTTAGTTTAGGCCATCTTACCGCGGTCTAGAAGATCACGAATATACTTTTGATGGGATGAAATATCACCATCCTTTGAGAGGGTAAACTCCATGCCCAAAAATAGTGTAGATAACCAAGATCACAAAGAGCAAAAGTATCAATCAAACTCACAAAAAACTCAGAAATGAAAGCTGAAGAAGAACCAGTAATAATGAGATCATCCACATAAATAAGAAGATAGAGAACAATCTTTCCTGGGTGAAAAATAAAGAGTGTGGTGTTAGAATTACCAGACAAAAAGCCGTTGTCCTGAAGAAAAAGATGAAGCTTCAAAAACCATGCCCGAGGTGGTTGCTTGAGTCCATAAAGGGCCTTCTTCAGAAGATAAACATGTGATGGGCGAGTTTGATCAAGAAAGCCAGGTAGGCGAGACATACATACTTGCTTAGAAAGATCACCATTCAGAAAAGCATTAATATCAACCTGACAAATGAGCCAATTAAGAGTAGTAGCAATTGTTAGAACAAGCGAATAATAGTTGGTTTAACCACCGGACTAAAAGTATCCACATAATCAACACTCTAATCCTGCATGAAACCTTTGGCAATAAGAAGTGCCTTGTATTTCTCAATGGAACCATCAGCTTGACGTTTAATCCTGTACACCCACTTACAACCATCTGTGTTAGCATTACGAGGAGGCGGGACAAGTGTCCACATCCCATTACAGATAAGGGCATCATAGTCAACTTGCATTTCATTTTGCTATTTAGAAATTTTAAATGCTTGGTAAAATGTTTTTGGTTAAGAGTATAAAGAATCTGAGGGAGGTAATGGGTGTTTAGTCGAAAGACAATTTTTTGGTTTTATCACGAGTGACCATGGTATGCTCACAGTCATCAACAACTCAAAAATAAGAGGGAACGTAAAGATTAATGTAGGAGAGGGAGGAGTCGAGCTCTTTGGAAGAGGGGCTGTTGTCGGCCACCGGTGAAAGAGCAATCGAGCTCGCCGCTGGAGATGACTAGAGCAATATCGGTGAACGACTGGCGACCGAGCTCAGTGACTGATGTGATTAAGCTATCACATGAATGTGGGCTGACTTGATGACTGCTACGGGATCACAGCCATGTAGACGTGGCTCAACGTCAACGAGAGGCTGAGCTCAGACGGAGAAATAAGAATGAACAGAGAGCTGGACATAGGCTAGGAGGTGGGTTCGAGAAAGGGAGAAGAGGACGGATGAGTGAATAAGGATTAACGGAGAATCTCTATATTCAAATTATGCTTCAACGTAAAGTATCAATCAGTTACTTATTTGTGAAACCAAAGTTAGTTTAAAGTATCATATGGCCAAAGAAAACCTATCGTACAGCTTAAACAAT
>JAULKJ010000001.1:4598445-4620313 GCA_032355405.1 Rubia balearica
TGAGTTGTTTTGTAAACATCGTTCCAATATATCCGTTATCGCACCCCGTGAAGAGTGAGGGGTGTATTAGAGTATAAGGCTAAATATTATTCATATATTAAGAGTGTCAGCTCTACCAATTGAGTAAGCCACAATTATTCTCATTATTCTGTACAGGTTCATAGGTTTAGTTTTATAGGAATTCAAATTGTTTAAAATTGAGATTGTGCAAACTATATTCTACTAAAGGGAGATTGTGGAAAGCTTCACTTCATAACATAGTAGCACACACATGAACTGAATGACATTCAGTGAAAGAGTTTCTTGTAGTTGAAGGGATGGTATTTAAACTAAATCATTAAAACGGTTAAAAACACTCTAATTTGCTAGTTGTAAATTCTATTACCCTTGTGAACAATAAAATTCTAGAAAAAGTCATTAAAATGACTAACAAACAATATAAACATATGAACTAATTATACATTTACTAGTACACAACATATGGTCGTAGTCTAGATTGTTTCACTGGTTCATAAAGAAAACTACTTATATTTGTAAAGTTACCAGCACTATTTCTAGTGCATAAGAGCAACAAACGACTTCTTGCACCAATGACCAAGTTACATGCACAAAAATGCTCAGCCTCACGCTCTACCTGCTCCTAGCATTTCTCCACATCCTTTCCTTCTCCCATCTTCTTCGAAATCCAGTAAACCTCCTCCAATTATTCGACTAAATCAACTCAAGATTCATCCTCAGTATGATGAGATTAGCACCTGACTGATAATGCTCACTTGAAGGTGTACTGCTGCATTCAACTCGTGATTGTTCTTCCCGATTTGCTACACTCTGATGAGTTCAATGATGATGCTTCAACAACATTCACAAAAAAAAAATATACTTAATGCCTCAAATAAAGATATAAAAACAAGAACAAACAGAAAATATGAAACAAATAACAGGTTTTTTCACACTTTCAAATTAAGCACAACTAGCAAAAAAATTGATTAAGTTTACATTTTAAAAAATAAAGACATTAAATACCTTAACCGAAGGTATGCAGAGAAGTACCAACATAAAACTTATTTGATAACAAATAACCACTAGAATTCGCCACTTTTTTTTTACAAAAGGGGAAAAAAACAAATACATTCAATACATGAACTAAAGATATAAAATGAAGCAAACAAAAAGATAAAACAATTACTAAATTGGAATACTTGTTGGAAAATGAGCAGATAATCTTAACACAACCAGTTTTTATGATGGCAAAATAATTATAAATCACCACAGAACCATATGCAACAATTCCGCAACAATTTCCCTATAGAACTTCACCCCGCTGTCTCATATTCCCCACTACCACTGAACAATCTACAATCCACATACTCACCGCCAAAACAATCCCCTAACAAATCCAAATATATTATTTCTTCTACCTAATCAGTAGTTCTGGATTTCAATTTCATTAATTTTATGTATTCACAAATAACTCCATGTCAATACCGAGAGTACATGCATGAAGATATCATTCCTGTAGTTAATTGGACGACAAAGGTCAACTAGCCTTCTTTCTCCCTTAACCTCAGTATGATTTAAGAACTTTGAAATTGTAAATTCCTAGTGCGTTGATCATATCAACCTCTCCATCTCAGAATACGACACTCGAGTGGCGAGGGGATCCCTCATAAAATCGACCAAAAACTTAAACTATTCTCTTCTTTTCGAATGAAATCGAATGCAAGTAAAAAATACAACATACCAGTGCAACAAACATGGTTCTGACAAAATTCAAAAGCAAGATAAAAATTTTTATTGTAGAAACAGATGGCATATTTGTCAAAACCTCATCAATAACTATTCAACATAACAAAACCAACATATAAGCACATAAACTAATAAGATAAATAGTTAAACCAACTACTCCCTCCGTCCCAGGTCAAATTGCACAGGATCTTTTTCGCTCATCAAGAAACTTGTCTAATCGTTAATATGTTTAACTACGTATAATAACTGCAAACAAAAAGTTACTTTTGAGAAACTACTTGTTACAACGAATCCAACAATATCACATACGATAATATTATTACTTATATATCTACTCAAATATGCGGTTCAAGTTTGATAGAGAATAGTGTCAAATAGTAAGTGTGCTATTTTAGCTGGGACGGAGGGAGTACGAAATTTTGCTAACTTTGACCGGAGCTTCCCTAAAAACCATGTAATAATCTGGTGATTACAATCCCCACAATTACTCCCAAGTATTGATTTTCCTTTTCTGGTGATTTTCTACTTAATTAAACTGAACCAAAATTAAACAAGTTTATCTAAATCGAACTAAAAAAAATAAATCTATTAAAAATAGTAATAATCTGATCAAATTAAGTTAAAGTTCATCAAATCTAATTTCTAATGAAATAAAATGAATTGAATGAAACTGAATTGATCTGAAATGCTGGAGACATAGCCTTAATATCACAAGTTTTTTTTACTTTACGGATTGAATAATGGATAAGTTTGAAAGAACATGGTCTAAAACCGAACGAATAATCTCTCTTTCAATCTTATCAAGCTTTATCAACTTATAAGTACGACTCTATCAAACACGCAACGCAGCTTTGTGAAACTTAAAAGGATGGATAACTCCAGCTGGAGTGAAATTGTTGGTGTTGCTTGTAACGTTATTTTATTTCCATTATGCAGATGTACGAACAATGGTAATTTTGTTTATAGCTACGAGAAAGATTACTGTTAAGTTCCTCTCTTCCAAAATCTGTTGCATGTTCATCCGATTTATATTAATTGGATGTTTCGTTACATCTTGAATGAAAGAGGGCCGGGGGTGGTTGGAAATGATCAAAGTATATGTACACTTTTTATTGATATTCATAGGAATGGAAATCGAATTTTAAGGATTCGTCTATTAAAAGGCAATTTTTTATAAGTTATGGAAAATTAAAATTATAAATTAAAAAATCAAGATTAAAAATCTGGGTTGAATTATTTGGGTCATAAACTTATAACTACTGCAGGTTGCACAATAAAATTTAATATTGCAACTAAAACTTTTTTCCTCTCTATAATTCAAATTCAACCTTGTCTTTCCATATGCCCATGAAAATACGGTCTTTCTCAAAATTTTGTGGAATTTTAAAGTTTCACTTAAACTTTGATTTTTCACTGTGTCATTGATCAAATTATTTTATTTATATATATATATATATATATATTGTACAACGAAAAACGGAGGAAGTATTTTGTACTTCATTTGTTTCTCTATGTTTGATACCATAGAGTTAGTTGTTTTTTTATTTCTCTATGAGTGATTGGAAATAATTCATTTTTTCCTTAAAAAGGAAAGATGACAATTTTAAAAAAAAATTAAAATGACAAGTGTGCGAAATTTAAGAAAATAGAGGGAGTAAAAAGTATTTAAAATGAGTAAAAATTTAAAATTAAATATTAAAATGAGCATTTTAGATTTGAGAGAAAAGACAAATTATATGGTATCCCTGGGGTACTTTGTGCATTGAAAATATTTAAAATGTGCATCCTTTACGGTGAAATTGTGCATCATGAAATTGTTTGTGATTATTACATGAATAATATAATGCAAAAATAATAGTAATAAAATACACATTCAACATGGATACTATGCACATTTATGGTACTCCGGGGAACAATATACAAATTGGAGAGAAGCCTATCCAGTGAAATTTATTTTCCACAAGTTATGAAATAATTATGACATTTGAAAGTGAAAAATAACTCTAGATAGATAATCAGTGAAAGTGCAAAACTATCCATTCCGAAAATTTTTGGTCTAATTTGATAAAATGACTCTTTTGTCCCTCTTTAAAAATAAATAAATGACTATTATGCCCCTACTTATTCTTCTTCTCTGAAACCCTAACTGCCCACCCTCACATTCCTCCCTTCATCACCGGAATCACTCTCTCTTTTGCTTCACAGACTCAGTGAGCACAATCTGAGTCCCACAAATTCGTGTAAACAATCCCAATCCCATACTTCATCGCCCCACTATGATTACTATACATCTTCGTTGTTTCCGGAGTCCGCCATTCCCAACCACACCTACCTCTTGAGACCCACCCAGTGCTGCTCTGTTGTGATCTAGAAGATTGCCACCCGGCCGCCACTTCGACAACCCGCAGACATACAAACACTTTCTGAAAGCCTCCCACGTGTTTGCGACTCTCCGGGAAATATATGTAGGTACTCTCCGAGAGATACATGTAATCTCCTCCCTCCTAGCGGCGAATAACACTGAGAGGTTAGAGATCTTGGGCGAGGAGCGCCCCATCATCAGCTTAAGCGTCATTGGCGGGGACCATCGCATGTTCAACTACCACTCCGTGACTAGCCTTTATGAGCGGTGGCAAGCGAAAGATGGGGCCCTAGGTAGGGATGACAGTGTGGCGGATTTTGGTGAAGGTTCGCCCTGCATCTGCTTCAATGGGTCGGGTATGGATGTAGTTTTCGTGTCGGTGGGGCAGGTATGGGTATGAAAATTGATACCCACCATTGGTAGTGGGTCAGGCTTGGATATTAGTTCATACTCGCCCCGTCCCCGCCCTGCCCTGCCCTACTATACACGCTATGTACAAACTAATTTATTATATAATAAACTATTATTTATCCATCATGCATGTGTTTTACTTATAATATTTTCATGTAAATATTATTAAATTATTAATTTTAAAGAAAAATTTATGTATTTTTTGGAGATATAAATAAGGTGAGTAAAATGGATTTGAAGTAGCTATGGATATCCAAGTGAGTAATGGGGCCGGTTGAGTTTTAGATAATATCCGATGGAGCAGGAGTGAATTTTAATATTGTACCAGCCATGGGTGATGGGGTGGATGTGGGTATGAAAATTTTAGGTGGGCATGGGTATGGAGGTATCATAATTCGTACCTGCCTCGTCCCATTGCCATCCCTAACCTAGGGTTTCTGATTTGAAATCGGGCAACGATGGCGAGGATGGGAGCCTAGGGCGCTCGAGGTGGCGAGCGACGGGTGATGCCCTAGAGTTTCTAATTTGAAATGGGGCAGTGGGGTTGGGGTTGGACTGCGGGGTGGGATGGGTTGTGCGGAGGAGTTAGGTTGGGATGAGTGGTGGCGGGGTTGGGTTAGGGTGGTTCCGTGGCAGCGCGACGGTGGCCCGCTGCGAAGGTGGTGCGCTGAGTGTAATGAGTGCAAGGGCAAAGTTGTTCTCATTATTTCAGATTTTGAGCCGAGGCATTTTATGTCTTTTTGGGTCTAGTCAATGCCGTTCTTGCTCGGGTCAAATGGTATTTGAGATTTATATTGACACTTTCATTAACTAGTTACAGTTATTTTTTTACTTTTCGAACAATTGAGGGTAGTATTGACTCTTTTGCAGCTATATATGCAAGGTTGTATTGGTATATTGCCCTAAAATCTCTATAGTTGTTTTCCAAAAAAGAGAGAAAAAAAGAGGCATGCATTTAACCTATTTTTAGTACTATTCTTTTCATTTAAATTTGGTGTTACTCCCTCCGTTTTTCTATTTATGGATTGAATTTAGGTGAAAAAAATGAATTGATAAAATTGAACGTAGAAAGTAAAAAGTAGAATGAATGGATGAAATTGAAACAGTCTTAACAAAAATGGAAAGAGTGCTAAATAAAATAAAACATTCATTTATAATAAGTGTGACATAAATAACAAAATAGAGAGAGTAATTAATTAGAATTTTTTACATGGGATCCAACGGGTGGTGGATTACATTAAGAATTGTACTGTTCAGCTTTGTTTTTTTGCTTTCGTATTTGGATTGGTGGGCTTGCTTTTAATTGCCATGCTTTAGAGGGTCAAGCTTTTGTTGGTTACTTAGCATGTTGGTCCAAAGTTGAGCACACGTCTCATTAATTAAGCCTTTAATCCAACTACCCTATTTCCAGGTCAAAAAGTTGTAATTAGTACTATAAATTGTCTGATACCAAATCTAATCCTCTTTCTGTTGCCTCATCAAGCAAGTAAAAAGGTTGAATTAGAGTCTAAGCATTAAAAAAATCATCATTGAGATGGGATGTTGATGAAATAAAATCAATCATGATAAAAACCAACAAATCTATGTTATATCATAAGCTTATTTCATCTCAACTTTATTTCTCCCCACACAAAAATAATCTTCTCACCATTCTTTATGGCATAACTAGCCCATGAAGATGGAAAAAAGCAAGGACTACTGTTTTTCTTCTTGTATCCAGCCGTCCCAGTTTCACAATTAGGTCAGGTTTGGGTTCACTGATAAGATGGGTCTAATCCGGTCCAACTAATCGAGTTTGGTTGGAATGGGTCGGACCACACAACAATTAGAAAAACCTACACCATTCGAAATATTATTGTGTAAATTGTTATAATAGCCACAAGAATTTGCACTAAACTCATGTATCTTTCTAATCTATTTGTGTAAGATTGACTCCATCACTGCACTCTTAATTTTAAAAGAAAATGAGAAGAAATTACATCACAGTGTCAATTTAATGTGCAGTGACCACCCATGAATCTAAATGTTGGGTTAATCAATCATGTTGGAATAAGTCAGATTCTTGACTAGATCAGGATAAGCATTGTGACTAGATTAGAGTCTTTATCTTATTTTACCTCTCTTGTAATCTCTCCATATAGTCAGTTTATGAATACAGAATCCTTTACGGGAAATTACTTTATCATGGTATCATAGCCTCTTCTGATCCAAACCCTTAAACCCTGGCCTATTATTTCTATTCGGCTGCCCCTCTCCCTCTTTAATTTTTCAGTGGCCGCAACTCCATCTCCCTCCATTTTCAGATCAATTTCGATGCAATCCCGACATCCCTTTCACTCAATATGGCCGATGAAAAACTCTCCTACAACACTCTGCTTCATATGATGCAGATCAAACTCACACCATCAAATTATCTCCTATGGAAGCATCAAACTGGTTGTGTTATTCATCCTCGTGGTTTGCATGGTTTTGTAGATGGCACCAATCCACGTCCTACTCTCCCGTCTCTGCTGCCCGCCGACCCCTCCCTGTTCTTTGTCGCGACAGTTTTCACTCCTCCTGGTGGTGGCAAGGTTTATCCCAAGATCGCTTATCAGAAAGCGAAAGATGAGTATGATTAGTGGGTTGCTGAAGATGAACACATCTGAAGTCTGTTATTTTCTTCTCTCACCGCTGAAGTTCTAGAAAAAATCCCAGATTGCGCCACATCCAAAGAAATCTGTGATAATCTGGCTGCCTTTTATCATAATAGCAGTGCCTCTACCATTCTTCGACTTCGTGCATATACTCATTTTATTTGCAAAACTGGTACAATTCATGAACTTCATCACAAGCTTAAGGAGATTTTGAAAAATTATTAGTTATGGGAAATCCTGTTACAAATGTTTATCATATTGTATGTTTTTTATATTGCTCCTGGCCCTGAATATAAGTATTTTTCCCCTTTAATTAATGTTGACCCTACTCCGTTGTATGTGGATGTTCTTGCCCGTACCAAAAATCACGAGGCATGTTTGCAAAATCTGCAGGGACACTCATCAGCAGCCACCGAACCAGTGGCGTTCTAGACCGGTGACCGGCCCCTAGCCGGTCGCGCTTGAGACCACGGGCAGACTAGAGGCGGCTGCACGTTGCCTTCACACTCCAGCAGAGGTGGACGCTTCGGTGGTCGACACGGCGGTCGGCCGCCTTGGTTAGGTTCTCAGGTGGCTGGTCCTGCTCTCGGCCATGGTTGTTCACACTGTACTTGGTGTGGGTGGCTCAGTCATTATGCTGCGACGTGTTATCAAATGCAAGCCCAGCCGTGTTGTTCCAGTACCACACATTTTGCATGAAATTATCATATTTTCAGCAATCAGAGCCATCTTCCAGAGTTTTAGATTGGTATATTGATTTAGGAGTAACTAGTCACATGGTGTCTTCTGTTTTGGGCCTAGATAGCGTCACTCCTTATACTGATACATCTCGACTTCATGTTGGTAATGGTGCTCCTATTATGATCTCTCATATTGGTGATTCTAGAGTTTATGAGAATTTACAGTTATCTGATGTTCTGGTTGTGCTTTAGATTACTAAGAATTTATTATCCATTAGTAAGTTAACCAGAGATATGGATGTACTGATTACATTTGATGATCGAAAATTTGTGATTCAAAACAAAGTAACCAGGGCCATTGTGGGTGGGGGGCATAGTGAGGATGGAATTTTTGTTTTAGATCGAGGAGAGACAGCATTTGATCCAGTTTTACAACAAAATAAGAGTCGAGCTTCGTACGAGCTATGATATTCACGCCTAGGTCACGTGCCTAGTAGAGTTATTTCTAGTTTGAATAAGTCTGGGTTGCTTTCATTTTCATCTTTTTTTCCTAAACCGCATACCTGCGCCCCCTGAGTTATTGCGAAATGTCAACAGTTGGATTTTGTTGAGAACCCTAAACGTGGTGAGCATGTTCTTGATTTAGTGCATTGTTATTTGTGGGAGCTTTCCCCTGTTTTATGTGGAAATGGATTTTCATATCATGCGTTATTATTGTATGGTTTCTCTAGATTTACATGGTTATATCCACTTCGATGCAATTCGGATTTTGTTGACACTTGCATGTAATTTGAGGTGTTTGTCAAAAATCAATTTTCTTCCAAAATTAAGGTTTTTTTAGAGTGATGGTGGCACTGAGATTCTGAACACTTGACTTCGTTCTCATTTTGCGGCGAAAGAGATACATCATCAGGTTCTAGCCCGTCTACTTCGGAGCAAAGCAGTAGCGCAGAACACAAACATTGCCACCTGGCAGAAATAGGCCTTAAGATGTTGTTTCATTCACATATACCGATATCACGTTGGGATGATGCATTCATGATGACTGTCTACATCATAAACCTTCTACCTACTCCAGTCTTGCAGGGTTCTACACCTTATGGTATTCTTTATCATCGGGATCCCATCTATGCCAACTTTCATCCGTTTGGCTGTCAGCTGTTTCCATTGCTGATCATTAGCTTTCTCCCCGCAACATTCCTAGTATTTTCATTGGGTGTAGTTCCCAATACAAGGGTTTCATGTGCCTCGATCCCATCTACCAGCAAGGTTCACGTCACTCGGCATGCTCGCTTTGATGAGCCTTGTTTTCCATTTTCTCCATCTACGACATCAAGGATTTGTTTTCCACATTCAGTATTGGATGTTTTAACATTTTATTAACCCTGAGTCTGAGCATCTCTAAGTGTGCCACCATTTTCGCCGCCTTGTACCATTTGTTTTGACATGAGGTGGACCGTGCCATTGCTTCTAGTGGCAGCTTAGTCGCTCAGATCTCACCACCGGCCGGTCATCCCCGCGGCATCACCCAAGTTGGCCAACTGGTTCCCTCTCCAGTTATTTCTCGATGGTTGCAACTCCACCATCTCCGACACGGCCCTCCTAGATGGTCACTCACTCTTCCACTGGTGCTATTCAAGGTCGTTATTATTATGATATTCATGCCCATGGTCTTCTAGCAACTCTTCTGACTCCGAAAAAGCTGACTAATTATTGTTCTGCTCTTCAGGATCCGTTTTGGGTTTCAGCCATATACGAGTAAATTGCACCCCTTCATAGTCAGCACACTTGGGATCTTGTTCCATGCCCTTCGGACGTCAACATTGTTGGCTTCAAATGGGTTTATCGGCTGAAGTTTAGACCAGATAGCGCAGTGGATCGCCATAAGATGTGCTTAGTGGCACATGGTTTCTCTCAGATTCTTGGTTTTGACTTTGACCACACTTTCAGTACCATGGGCAAAACCTCTACCGTTCAAACCGTTCTTTCTATTTCCACCATGCGAGCTTGTCTTCATCAGTTGGACGTCAAGAAAGCTTTTCTCAACGGCGTGCTCGATTCTTCAATTTATATGGCTCAACCGGTTGGCTACAAGGATCCGGTTCATCCAGAATATGTTTTCCGTCTGCCTAAGGCCATTTATGGTTTAAAGATGGCTTCTCGGGGATGGTTTCAGCGATTCAGTACATATCTACCTCTGCTTAATTTTTATTGTAGTACTACTGATACTTCTTTATTTGTGCTGTCTCGGGGATCTTCGCTGGTATATTTGCTTGTCTATGTCGATTCTATCATTCCAACTGGGAATAACTCTATCCTTATTCGAAAGTTCATTGATTGCACACATCAGGAGTTTTCCATTAAGGATTTGGGTGCTTTACATTACTTTCTTGGCCTGGAAGTTATGCCTACTGCCTCGGGACTTCTTCTTGGTCAAGTAAAATGTGCCCAGGACATTTTTTCTAGGGTTAGGATCTCATATGCGGCGTCAGTCTCCACTCCATATCTGAAAAATTCTCAGCTTCACAGCAGTACGAGTCATCAGTTCAAGAATCCAACTCTCAATCGGTCTTTGGTTGGAACCCTCCAGTATCTCACCATTACATGTCCAGACTTAGATTTTGCAGTTTATTCTATCAGCCAGTATCTTCAAGATCCCCGAGATGGTCATTTTGCAGCTGTCACCGGGATTCTCCATTATGTTCAAGGGACTTTGCATTTCGGGCTCCGTTTTTGAGCTGCTTCATCACATGTGGTATAGGGTTATTCAGATGTTGATTGGGCTAGATGTTCTACTTATGGATATGCTGCCTTCAAAGGCAGTAATATGGTTTCTTGGACTGCAAAGAAACATTCCACAGTTTTTTCACTCTAGCACTGAGTCAAAGTATCGGGCTCTGGCTAATACTGCTTCTGAAGTTGTTTGGATGACTCATTTTTTGCATGATCTTCATGTTCCTTTGTCTAGTGCACCACTCCTTCTTTGTGACAATAACAGTGCGATCTTCTTAGATAAGAATTCGGTTGCTCACAAGCGGACGAAGTACATCAACATTGATTATCATTTTGTTCGGGAGTTAGTCTCTTCTGGAAAGTTGCGTGTTGCTCATGTTCCTACTTCTCTTCAGAGAGCGGATATCTTCACCAAGGGTCTCCCACGTCCATTGTTTGAGTTCTTTAGATCCAAGCTTCGCTTGGGGAGGGGGGGTTTGTGTTAGAATAAGTCAGATTTTTTACTAGATTAGGATAAGCATTGTGACTAAATTAGAGTTCTTTCCTTATTTTACCTCTCTTGTAATCTCTCTATATATTCAGTTTATGAATACAGAATCATTTACAAAAAAATCTACTTTATCAAATCAAAAGAATTAACGGGAAATGACTTAATCAAATCAGAAGAATTAACCCTTAAGTGTTTTCTTACAACTTTTATAACTAGCCGATATACCACTCATCCAATACACCACTACACAAGTGTCTCCAAGTTTAATACCTCCCACCATTACGTATTCACTAACAGAATTACTGTTCGTTGTGTTACTTATATTCCTTCATTCTAGAGTTTTGTTTGGTATTTTGAGAACTATCATAAAGTAGTTATCATATTGTAATTAATAAAACTATAATTGATTTAGAATTAGAATAAGAAAGAAATACCTCTTCTGATTGATTTTGCATATATCATGTTCCATATTTGTTTCTACTTTGTATACATTTTCTACTCACTATATATATGAATACACATAGCCACGATTATTTGTGGATTTTTCATTCTATCATGGTATCAGTTAGATCTCTCTAAAAATTCTTGGCTTTTATCTCTGTCTTCCAAAATTTTCAGATATTTACCTTACCATTTCCGATCGATGACCTCGGCATCTGCTACCCACCGTTGTCGCCGATCACAATTCTCCTTTTTCGTTCTTCTCGGCCAATTCTTCTTCGCCGATTGCCATCCATCTCCGGTCATCCTCCCCTATCGAGCTCCCCCTCTATCCGGCGACCTCAAGTTCATTTGTCAAGATCGTTCCACGCAAGTTCTCTCGACGCCATGGTTTCCCAGATTCAGACGATCCGGCCTCCTAGATCGGCGTCAGAAATTGTGTTTTTCCCATTGCTGAGTTTTTCTTTCCCCGTCCCAATGCCTTTCCCAAAGCGTGAGCTACACGCTCCATCAGTCTTCCGCAATAGCATCTTCACGGCTTCTTTTCTAAGCGTGTGCATCACATGCGCCTCGTCATCAAGGGAACTTCTCACAACTTTCAATCTATCGCCAATTAAAGATCTTTGCGCGAGTTGTAGAAATTTCTCACGAGTTGATCCAGTTTGTCGCAAGTTAGTCTCCCGGTCAATGCCTCATCAGCATCTTAATCAGCACCCAGCTAGCACCTCATTAATGCTTCATTAGCACTAAATTATTTTTAAAAAAATTCCTAGTATGGCTCATTTGGATCAACCACAGTGCCAATGGTCTGATGTTTGGGGTCATGTTGGTTCTTCTTGTTCCAAACTAAAAAATGAATGGTAGAAGTTGCAGTGCTAGTGGTGTGTGAAATTTGGTCACATTGCCTTGATATATCTTCATTAGGTCTCTCGAGTTTCTTCTCCTGGATCTTTATAGCATTCTCCTTCGTATGCTCACTAGATAGTTGATTCAGGCGCGACCAACCACATGACTTCTTCTCAGTATGCTTTTGATCGTGTGACTCCTTATTCTGGTAACAATCGTGTTATTGTTGGTAACAATGATACTCTTAATGTTACCTATGTTGGTCACTCTCGAGTTTCTGATTCATTATCCTTGCATGATGTTTTGGTGGTTCCACAAATTACTAAAAAATTGATGTCTATTAGCAAGTTGACTTGAGATATGAATGTTGTAATTTGCTTTGATTATTATCTTTTCACTATTTCGAACAAGTTTACTATTAATGTTATTGGCAAAGGCCATCGTGATGGTGTCTTATATGTTTGGATTATGGTGGTGCTATTTTATCTGCTTTTGTTGCATCGAGTGCTTCTAAAGCGTCTTTTGAACTTTGGCATAGTAGATTGGGTCATCTTCCTCACCACATCATTTCTTCATTGAGCAAGTATGAATGTGTGTCTGTTACTAGTTTGCTGCCTAACTTCATTTATGTTCCTCTTGTGAGATGGCTAAAGGAAAGTGTCTCTCATGCCAGGTATTCTTATTATGCCATCTTTGTTGATGATTTTCTCGGTTCACTTGGTTATATCATCTGCGATAAAAGTTTGATTGTGTAGAGGCTTATATGCATTTGAGGCTCTTGTTGAGAACTATTTTTCTACCACCATTAAATTATTTCAGAGTGATGGTGGAACCGAGTTTATGAATCATCGCATGCGATCACATTTTGTGTCCAAGGGCATTCATCATCCAGCTTTCATGTCCTTACATTCAGGAGGAAAATGGTCGTGCAAAGAGGAAACATCGTCACATCACTGAGACATGATTATCGATGCTCTTTCATACCGGCCTTCATAATTCATTTTGGTATGATAGTTTTTCTACCGTAATTTACATCATCAACAGGCTGCCAGTGCCGGTTTTATCTGGTCAGTCTCCGTTCTCTATTATTTTTGGTACGACTACTGACTACTCTATTTTTCATCCATTTGGCTGTCGAGTTTTTCCGTATTTACGCCCTTATGTTGCACATAAGTTGGCACCTCAAAGTATGTTCTGTATATTTTTGGGTTACAATTCCTAGTACAAGGGTTATCGCTGTCTCGATCCTCTTACGAAGAAGGAGTAAATCACCGTCATGCTCGCTTTGATAAGTTGTTTTTTCCAGTGACCCACGCTGGTACTGCTAATGATCTGCCTTCACTCATTGTCTCTGCCTTTTTGGAATCTTTGCATGTGCCTTCAGAGGTGTTTGAGCTATCTGCATCATCTATTTTGCCCATTGTTTTAGACGATTCTTATTTACAGTTCGTACAGAGAGCTAAGAAATTATCAAATAATTATGTATTTTTGTTGCCCAAAGAAATGCCGCCCGGCATGCAATCGAACCCCTCGCCGCACGTGAAACCGCACCCGACAAATGCGCCACAATTGTTTGCAGCCAATACCCCGATCGCACCTACTGCATCTGCATTCGACTCACCGCCAACTCTAGTCACAACCGCTTTCCCACCGCCCTTAACGCATCCAGCTGCATTTGCTTCAGTCTCGCCAGTTAGGACATTTTTGGTTTTCTCATCCGATTTTTGTGGTTCGACCATTTTTTATTTCCTCCTCGTTGATGTTGACATCACCAGTCAATCCATTTTTAAAGATATATTACCGTCGTTCGATGGCTACTCGCTCTAGCACTGGCTCTCAGGTACAAAGATTTTTCCGACTGTGATATTTTTGGTTTATTGAGTGCTTTATTTACTAAGACCGATCCATGGAGTCTTCGCTCGATTGTTAAGGATCCAGAATGTTTGTTGCCATGGATTCTGAAATGGAGGCTCTCCGCACTCAGCAGGCATGGGATTAGGTTCCTCTTCCTTTTACTGCAAATGTTGTTGGCTCAAAATGGGTGTACTGTTTGAAGTAAAAAGTTAATGGCTAGTTTGACAGGCCTAAAGCGAGGTTAGTTGCTCAAGGTTTTTTTTACAGCTATCGAGCTTTGATTATGATCATACATTTAGTCTGTGGTGAAGGCTTCTACTGTTCTAAGTGCTTTGTCTTTGAATGTTCTTCGTAACTAGTTCTTACGACAATTGGAAGCTAAGAATGCATTTTTAAATGACGTTCTTGACTCTACGGTTTAGATAGAGCAGCCCACTGAATACGAAGACCCCATGCATCCAAATTTTGTTTGTCGTCTATGCAAGACCATTTATGGTTTGAAATAGGCTCCTCATGTTTGGTTTTAGCATTTTAGCTCAATTTTATTGGCATAGGGTTCGTATGCAGCTATCCCGATACTTCTTTACTTTTGTTTTCACAGGGTGCTTATCTTCTTTATTTGTTGATTTATGTTGATGACATTATTCTCATTGGAAATGATAGTCATCTCATTCTGAATTTTATTGATCGAGTGAATAAGGAATTCAAGATTACCGCTCTCGCCACTCTGTAGTATTTCTTGGGTTTGGAGTTTGTTTGTACTTTCAACGACTTATTCCTTAGTCAAGCCAGATTGCCAAGGACATTTTACTGGTCTTTGGGATGCAGGATTCCTCACCTGTTCTCTATTCCATTTGTGGATTTTTCGCAGCTTGTTAGCTCTTCTAGTAAGCCGTTCAAAAATCGTACACTTTATCGGTCTCTGGTTGGTGCACTACAGTATATGTCGACTACACGTCCTGACTTATCTTATGTTCTAAATATGGCCAGTCAGTTCATACAGGCTTCTACTGATGATCAATTTTAAGTTGTTAATCGAATTTTCGCTATGTGCGTGGTACTCTTCACATGGACTTCAGTTTTGAGTAAGTCTGTCCGCTTTACCAGTTCTGGGTTATTCTGATACCGATTAGGCTCGTTATATTGAGACTCGTAGGTATACATATGGTTATACCATTTTTCTTGGTCGCAACCTGGTGTTTTGGAGTGCTAAGAATCAACCTACAGTCTCACATTCTAGTTCGGAATCAGAATACCATGCCATGGTCAACACTGCTGCGGAATTAACTTGGGTGATGAATCTTCTTTGGGATTTACACGTGCCTTCTGTTTTGCTGTGTGACAAAAATAGTTCACTCTTTCTTGCTCAGAATCCAGTTTCGCACAAGAGAGCCAATCACATTGATATTGATAATCATTTTGTGCATGAGATGGTGTCTTCTGGTAAGCTCAAGGTTGCTCATGTTTCTACGGACTTGCAGCTTGCTGACATCTTTACAAAGGGGTTACCTCATCCTCATTTTGAGTTCTTACGTTCCAAGCTTTGCGTGGTGGCCATTCCTACACTTTTCTTGCGGGGGGGGATAGAGATATTATTAATTTAGAATCATGATAAAAAAGGAATACCCTTTTTGATTGGTTTTGTAAATATCATGTTCCATATTTTTTCTACTTTGTATACCTTTTTTACTCATTATATATATGTGAATACACATAGCCACAATTATTTGTGGGTTTTACATTCTATCAGTAACTATAAAATTCCTTACTGTGACACAGCTACTCATATTTTGAACACTTTTGCCATGGTATTTCACAATTGTAGCAAGTCTACTATTTTGAGTCTATGTTTTCAAGCTTTGGGTCTTAGCCATACTGGTTCTGTTTATGATTTACATCTCAAGTTTAAATATATTTTGAACAACTTGCTTCTATGGATCTCCTACTAGTAATGATGATCAGGTGATTTGGTTCTTGATTACCTGAGGGCCAAATTTAAGGATTACACTCCCCCGTTGCTGTAACCTTCTCGATGCCCAACTATGTCGGTGTTGTGGCCAAAGCGGAGAACCATGAGGCTTTTTAAGGAATTTGCAGGCTTTTAGTTATGCAGATGCCCCAGCGACACACCAAGTCATGTTTGTAACGTCAGCTCAGAACCAACCAACTGGTGCATGTGGCGCATGTAACATGTTGAAACATAACCAAGATTCCCTAAATTCTCGATCATCTTTTTGCTCAGTTTAGTTCGAATTTAACCCTCTTGAATAATATCATTCAATTCAAGTTTAACAAACTTAAATCTATCATTTGGTATCATAGTCACAAAGATTCATGTCATAGATTTTATTTTTGTAAACTCTCAATGTGGAGATTGAGGGGGGGGGGGGTGGAAGTAGGAAACCCACGAGATTGACCACCAAATCTAGTCATTTTATAGATACTGCAATCATCCATTACCAAATCCCTAATTTTAAATTACCTACTCCCCCGATACTTCAACATTGGCACCATTTCCTAATAGGACCATTTTTAAAAATTTCCATGTTATGTATTTTTATTATAGGACCCATTCTCATTACTGACATGAATTTCTTTGCGGAAATTCTATTTTGCTGAATTTTGAGAAGCACTTTTAACGAAAGGTGATCGAAGCACCCTCTTGAAATCAAGAAGACACAGACAAAGTCTAGTCAAGATCACAACTTTATGAACTCCACTAACACAAGGGACTAATTCGCATCAACCCAAACACTCGTTGCACAAATCGCTCACTAAGTAGCCCACATGATTAGCTCACACATTTGAAATATATTGCTAACTTAATTAACCTGCAGGATTAAGTAACAATGAAACGTTCCCAAGTAAAGAGTAATAACTCAAATTCTGAATATATGAATGATAAAAAGATTAGGTAATAAAAATTCGTCCATCTCTCCCTCTTTATAAGAAGAAATAGGCAACAACAAAGAACACTGAATTCTGCAGAAACCTAATTAAAATAGATTTGTCTTGTCCTAAACTAACTACAATTAAATATCCTAATCTAATTCTAGCAAGAACAAAAACTTGGCTACAATTTACAATCATTGGTTGAATCTACAATCCAAATCTCGGATTAGTCTATTCTTGATCAACTAGCTATCTAATTAACTAGCCAACTAACTAACTTATGGTTAGTTAATGTTCAACCAAAAATCTGCCTATTACCAGGCCCATGCAGCCAAATGTTTGGATTTTTAAATTCTTGAATCCCAACTTCTTTCTTTTGGGATCCTTGGTATCTTTGAGTTATATCAGTATGATTTTGGTTGTTCACGTCTTCCACTTGGCTTAATGTCAAGATTACATATGCTCAATAAAACAACCTTGTGGGAAAAAAGTATTGTGATATCTCGGCCAAAATCTTCCAAGAATTATAAATTATAATTTCTTTAAAATGATGGTTAAGTTCTTCCAAGCCAATTGGCCTTGGATTTCTCTTTTGTCTTCATGCATGTTGCTCTCTTTACGCATATCCAGGATTATAATGACTATGATGGATTCACATGCACCTTCCCTATTTACTCCAAACATTGAACCCCCAATGTCTTTTGATATTCGTATCAATTACTCCACTCACATGTCCAACACCAACCAACCTAGCCTTTAATTCCCTTTCCCCTTCTGAAACACTAGCCATCTGTAACCCTCGATCTTCTCTCTAGCTTCTCTCACCTTCCTCACACTTCTTGAACTCTCCTTTTGTATTCCTATCTCCTCACCACTCTAAAACGGCCACCGCCTCCATACCCTAGATCTGGGGTTTCAACACGGAGAGTATGCCACTTGAGATCACGCACCCACATATTCTCACTCTTTCCTTACTTCCTGACACTGACCCGACCTATATCCTGACAAGGTTTCTTCTCAACAACGACTCCTGCGTGGAGGAGATGCCTCTGAGCATCTTTTTTGACACTTTTCTAGGCCGGGGCAGAAAAATTAGGGCTTTTTCTTCCTGCATCGAAGCTTCCCAATCCTCTAACGTGAACAATTTAGCTGTGGATGACAATACATTGTAGTTGACAATGTCGTTTGAAACAGCATATTATGAGAAGCCTTATTATCGGGGACCTGTGGTGCTCGGGCGCACCCTCGTCCTTCTCTAGCGAATGGACCAGCATTGTTGTGCACTACTATCTGTAGGTTTCTCCCAAAAATACACCCAAGTTAACCTATGCTGCCAGATTTTTAGGAGGCAAAGATTCAGGAGACTTTGGTGGCGTTCTTGCATCAATAAAAAAGTTAAGTCCACTAAAACAAAACCAGTCATATCTCTGCTACAACCACCAAAATATCCTGTAAAAAGTTGAAACCATCCAACACTGTGCTCTTTTGTTTAAGTGTCAATGTTAAGGAATTAGGGAAAGTATTTAAGTCACAATCCACTTAACTAAGTGGATGTAAAAATGAACAATTCATTTTACTCACTAACTCTGGGTTTGTTTTGTCACCCTAGCTAAAGGGAACATATCACAAAGTTTTCAAAAAATTGATTTTAGTGTGATTTTCTTCCTCCATGATTGTTGATAGTGATGGTTTACTTTTACTTGTGAGAGAACAATTAAAAGTCACTAAAAACTACATGTTGGAATGGTAGTAGCTACCTTTATTTTCTCTTTGGTTGAATGTTTTTTGGCCATGTGAAGTGCTCATTTCCTAGTGCATACCTTATAAAGGCTAGCTACCTCCCACTTGCAAGTATATAGTGGCGTTAACGTTGTGGCACTTTCATATGAAAGCAATTTAATTGGGCTGCTTAAGATTTCCCCAATGCCTTTAGAGATAAGAAAGAGCGTCGCTAACAAGTGGTCGAGGCGTTGCTAATAGGGACAACACAATTTCTGCTTCAATCTCCTGCACCTTGGGGCGCCATCATTATTGATTTGTAGACCACATTATATACCAACTATTTTTCACCTTTTCACCCTACCATTACAATTATGCATAAAGTGACAGCGCGAAACTAAATTATCAGTGGCTAAATTATAGCCGCAATTCATAATTTCCCTCATCTATACCCTTTTTTGTAATATTGCTTTAGCTACTTACAATTTGAACGTTGATGTAAGAACTATGATGGTGTAGTAATTAATGGAGATATAATTGATATAGAATCGGGATAAGAAACGAATATGTTTTCTAATTGATTTTGCATATATCATGTTTCATATTTATTTAAGCTTTGTATGCTCTTTAAAACAAAATTATTTTGTGGATTTTACATATACTATCTCGAACAAGTTTACTAGTGATGTTATTGATAAAGGCCATCGTGATGGGGGTTCATATGTTTTGGATTTCTGTAGTGCTACTTTATTTGCTTTTGTTGCCTCTAGTGCTTCTAAAGTATCTTTTGAACTTTGACATAGTAGATTGAGTCATGTTCCCCATAACATCATTTCTTCTTTGAGCAAATCTGGATGTTTGTTAGTTACTAATTTGCTGTCTAAGCGTCATTTTTGACCCTCTTGGGAGATGACTAAAGGCAAACGTCTTTCTTTTAGAGATGCTTGATTTAGTTCACTGTGATCTTTGGGTACCCTCTCATGTTGTCTCTCATGTGGGGTATTCTTATTATGTCATTTTTGTTGATGATTTTTCTCGGTTCACCAGGTTATATCCCCTGCAACGAAAGTCTGATTTTGTAGAGGCTTATATGCATTTTGAGGCTCTTGTTGATAACTAGTTTTCGACCACCATATAAGTATTTCAGAGTGATGGTGGAATCAAGTTTCTGAATCATCTCATGCAATCACATTTTGCGCCCAAGGGCATTTATCACCATCTTTCATGTCCTTACAATCCAGAGCAAAATGGTCGTGCTGAGAGGAAGCGTCTTCATATCATTGAGACAGGTCTGTCGATGCTCTTTCATTCTGTCCTTTAGCATTCTTTTTGGTATGATGCATTTTCGATAGCAGTCTACATCATTTACAGACTTCCTACTCCGATTTTATCTGATTAGTCTCTACTCTCTGCTATTTTTGGTACTGCTTTTGATTACTCTAACTTTCATCCATTTGGTTGTTGAGTTTTTACATATTTGAGGCCTCATAAATTAGCGCCTAGGAGTATGTCCTGTATAATTTTGGGTTACAGTTCACATTACAAGGGTTATCGTCGTCTTGATCCTCTTATGAAAAAGGAGTACATCACTCGTTACGCTCGGTTTAATGAGATGTTTTTTCCAGCTACCCCAGCTAGTACTGTCACTGATTTGTCTTCACTGGATGTTTTTGCATTTTGGAGCCTTTGCAATTCTGTCGGAGGTGCTTGAGCCATACTCTTCAGCCGAATTGCCCATTATTTTGGAGAATTTTGATTTACAAACTATACCGGGATCTCAGTGTTTATCTGAAAATGGTGTTTGTTTGCAGCATGATAACCAACTATTCACACCATCACCATACAGCCGCATGTAATGCCAACGTCTTCGCATGCGTCGGTCTCCTCCCCAACGCGTGTTCCACACGCGCCACCTACGGATACTCTAGTGGCTCCAATGGCAATCCCGCCGTCCTTTGCCCAACCACCGCCATCTTTGCCGCAAGCTTTTCCAGCTCGATCGCCACCACCATCGGCCTTGGGTTCCATACATGCCTTAGGATCCGCACTATCTCCAGCATTGGGTCCCTCTTCTCGTTATCCGATGGCTACTCGATAGTGTACTTTCTCTCTCTGGTACAAGGATTTTTCAGACTATGATATTTCTGGCTTACTGAGTGCTTTATTTACTGGGACCAGCCTCATAGTCATCGCTCGGCTGTTAAGGATCCTGAATGGGTTGCTGCTATGATTCAGAGATGGATGCTCTACACGCTTAGCAAACATGGGATTTAGTTCCTCGCCCTCCCAATGCAAATGTTGTTGGTTCGAAATGGGTTTATTGTTTAAAGTATAAGGCTGGTGGCTCTCTTGGTAGTTATAAATCAAGGTTAGTTGCTCAGAGTTTTTCTCAATTACCTGGTTTTGATTATAATCACACATTCAGCCCAGTGGTAAAAGTCTCCACTATTCTAACTATTCTTACTATTTTATCTCTTGTTGTTACTCGAAATTAGCTTTTACAAAAGCTTAATGTTGAAAATGCATTTTAAATGGCATTCATGAATCCCCTGTTTACATGGAGCAGCCTTCTGGATACAAAGACCCTATGCATTCTTTTTTTTTTTGTATTCTAAATAAGGCCATTTATGGTTTGAAACGAGCTCTAGTGTTTGGTTTCAATGTTTCAATTCATTTTTATTGGCCTGGATTTTGAATGCAATTCCTCTGATACCTCCTCTTTGTTTGTATTTCTCAAGGTGCCTATTTTCTCTATTTGTTGGTTTATGTTGATGACAATATTCTTACTAGGAATGATGGTTATCTCATTAGGAAGTTTATTGATAGGGTTAATCAGGAATTCAAGATTACCAATCTTGGCACTCTACATTATTTTTTGGGTTTGGAGGTTGTTCGTACTTTCGATGGCTTATTCCTTGGTCAGGCCAAATATGCCAAGGACATTTTATTGCGAGCTGGAATTCAGGATTCAGTGCCAGTTGCCATCCCATTTGTGGTTTTTTTGCAACTTGTTAGCTCTTTTGGTAAGCCGTTTAAGAATCCCACACTTTATTGTTCT
>JAULKJ010000001.1:4669732-4685862 GCA_032355405.1 Rubia balearica
GGAAACTGGGGGGTATGAATGCACATTTCTCTATTTTTTAAGTAGGAAGAAGAGAAATATTGATTTGACCATTGAACTATGACATAATTGATCTCTATTTATAGGGAATGAAAATTTTAATTTATTAAAATTAATTTTATTTAAAAATATTAAGAAGAAATATAAAATTAGATAAATATATTTTAAAAATAAAAGTATTTAATTGGATATGATTTGGTATATATTCAACCAATGGGATTGTGACACGAGCCTACAACCCCATTCATCGATCACCTTCCAAAATAAAAGTCAGTTTTGGCCCACGATTGGGCTGGGCATTTTCATTTCCTGTTTTTCTTTTACACTAAACACGGTGATCGAACGCATTCGGTCACGGATAAACTAAGTCTTAGTAATTGACGTGGTAACCTATATATAGTACGGAGTATTACTTAATTTATTAATAAAATTTAGGCAAAATTTTGGAAAAAAACTGTCTTTCCATAGGCATAAAGAAAGACAATATTGAATTAGAATTATAGAAAGGTAGAAGAAGATTTTCATTACAATATAAAAAATTATTATGCAACGTACAATTGTTATAAGTTTATGACCAGATTAATGCAATGCAAAAAATTTATCTTGATTTTTTCTAATTTGCAGTTTAAATGTTGATTTTTTTATAACTTATAGAAAGACCGTCATTCAAAAGACACTTCTTTTAATAATCTAACAGAGTCTATTAGATGTATATTGTCATTGTTTGAACATATCCTATTTTTGTCCTTGACTGCCAGAAGATTCAAGCGTGTTAGAATCTCACATTGTTAGTTGGCATGAGTCACCTCTATATAATATTAGTAACTGATTTTATTTTATAACTTTAACACTTTGTTTTTGAGAAAATGTCAGTATAGGTATCCACTTTTATGTAAAATTACAGGTTTCATTTATCTTTTGCACCATGTTCCTAAATGATTCTCATATTATTACGAAATATTCTCATTTGGTTTCTTTTGTCGGACATAACACATTTTAATTAAGTTATTGGACCCGTCAACAGTTACCGAGATTTAAAAGAATTATAATTAAACAACATTTGAGATTAAATTAATTTCTTAAAATTTTCTCTTCTTCCATTTTTTTTTCTCCACTGTCTCCTCCATGTTCCGAACACCACTAATCCAACCATATTCATTGCCTCTTCTATCGTCCCTGTTTTCCATGTTCCCTTCTTCCCAATAACGACACTATCACTACTACAAAAGTTGACTCAATGTTGACTTACCTAAACCGACTAATAATATGTGGGAATATATTGAGAACATTTCTCTATAATGTGGGAGCATTTTTGGAAATAATTTGTAAAAAGAAAAAGAACGAAATTTGTAATTTCACCTAAATGTGCCCTGATAGTTTTTTCTATGATACGCACAATATTATTTGAATCAATTTTTTTAATGTAATTATGTGAAAGAAATTAAACTGTGAGAAATAAAAGCTTAACAAGTTAATGAGAACATTATTTCTCACCATATAAAAAAAGTGAGTCACTTTTAAAAAGTCAAATTAAACTCAAAAGTGTGACACTTTGGAAAAAAAAAGGGAGTGTTGCTACATATATTCAAATTATAAAATGATTTCATTACATTGATCAAATATTAATTTAGAAATTATTGAAAATGGATATACGGTCCCATCGCCTGAAAGCAACATATAATAAAGGGGAAAAGGTTTTTATACCCCTCATATTTTTATATATTAGTAAATATAATTCTTAATTTTTTGAAAGTGCAAACATATCCGTTGACTGCATAAACGCAAAAACTCATATTTGACTAGACTGGAATTGACGTTGACCAGACTAGAATTGACTAAAATACCCCTATTCTATTTTCAATATGAATCGTTGAGGTGAACCCCGCCATTGGAACATAAACAAGAATCCAGAGTCATATTTGTGCTTATTTTATAAGGTGGAGGTCGGATCAGCACATTTTTTTTAAAAGTATGAATTATCTGTAGAAACATAAAAGTAAATTATATGTAATTTATGGTTCAAAAAAAGAAAAGAAAAAATGACAACAATACAATGAGTCTGATAAGTCTACTATATTCATCATTGGAAAAAACACATCTACAATAACCACTATGTCAGAACAATGGCGCAACTAACCAACCTAATCATCTAACCCAATGGTATCTACTCCAACACCTGGGTTTCCTTCGCTTTCGCAATTGTCGTCATCATCTCCAAAGCTAAAAACATGAACATATGCTGCAACACCCACGGGTGTACCCCAGCGGTTGGGACGTTGGTTAGTTTGGTCCAATGGTCCAATGAACATATGCTGCAATTGTCTTAATATCCCTAAGACTATCATCAACCTCATTTATGTAGGCGTACTTGATTCCTTCCTCGCAATTATCACTGCACATTAAATTTAAACATAATCCAAATATCGCACATGCAAAACAGAAAAGCTAAAATGGAAATAAACATGATATATCGAAAAATCATAACTTTATTCATTTGAGGCATTCCTAACTAGTTTCCATTGAATGCAAAAAAAACTAACGACAAATAAACACATTAGCTCAAAAACACAACACAGCCTCATTGCTAAACCTCCAAAGTAAACATGAAATAAAACCAACTACATTCGGAGGTGCCAATGGATATAGTGCATCATATACAATGTCCCCAAAAAAAAACCCAGATATTCAATGAAAACAGAAAAAACATAGGCACATACACAGACATTAAATTCAATGGAATAAACAATGTAAACCGATCAGTCAATGTGTTGCCCTTGAATTCAGGCCACATCTGCTCCACCTGAACAAAAAATCATTTCGTCACATGAACTTTGATTTTCCAACATTTATCAATATGTGTGGAGAAATGAGAACTATACGATCGTTACTACGGACAGTGAGTGAGTGAGCGGAGTACCTTTAGCGAGCGGGCAGTGAGTGAACAAGTAAGTGAGTTGCACGAATATGAGCAGAGTCACTATGTCGGTGTCATGGTTAAACAACAATATTAGGGAGGAAATTAGGTGGTGTTGGCATGTCCGGGGAACGACCAAGGGTGTGTTTTCACTTTTAAAAAAATAGAGGGTTATATTTGCACTCATAAAAAAACTGGAGGCATGAAAGCACATTTTTTCTATAATAAATTACAATTTTTTTACTACAATGTGCCATATAAAAACATTAAAATAATTATCTATAGTTAGATTAGATCTATTAATTATAGTGGATATAACAAAACTTTCAGTACATGAACTTGTACTCCCTCCGTCCCAATTATTTCTGCACATTTTCCTTAAGCTCCTCGTCTCTTCGCTGCTATCGCCGCTACGTCAAGCTCCTCGACTCCAAATCCTCCTCTCTCGTCACCGGCGACCACCACTCCCCCGCTCCCCCATCTCACCCTCTCCGCCTCCCCATCTTTTTCTCTCACCCTCTATGCCGCCGCTTTTTCATCTCCTCGTTTCTGCCATCGCATGTTCGTCTCCTCCGTCGCCTCTCCGTCTCTGCGGCTCCATCTCCATCTCCGTCTCCTTTGCCCCTTCGTCGACAATGTCCCCATTTTCGGCTATACCAATTTATCGCAGCTCCGGAGCAAGGTGGGTCGAGCGGTGGTGTTGGGTAGGGCTGTTCGTTGGTCCAGGACGGGAACTGGTTAGGACCGGAAGTGGAATGATAAAAATTCGTGGACCGAAAACCCAACCGATTAGTGAATATTTAGGATCAGAACCGGATGAAAATAATTCCGGTCTTGGACCGGATTTCTCCATACTTATTTTTTAATAGAAAATTTTAATATTGTTCTTTAAAGTTAGTAACTATAAACACGCCTCAAAAATCATAACAGTCTTTAATAAAAAATTGAAATTAAAATATGTTAGAAGAATATTAAAATTTTGTAGTACGATAAAACTCTATAAGTTCTAGAATTAAAATAAGTACCAGTATTTCATAAAAATATGTATACGCAAAAGTGTACAAAATATTACTCACCGTTACATCAGATATATGATAGTAGTAGTATAATGTTTTCAACTTTCTAACTTACTGTATGTATATACGTTGCTTGTACATTAATACATACGCCCTCCGCCCCACTATAAATTGCTTAATTTAACTTTTGGAAGTCAACTGTATCAATTTTAAACTATTAATATCTTATTTATGCGTGTAAAAGAAATTCAGAAAAAATATGATATAAAAATACATGTTATGATTAATCCAACAACATATAATATGATAATAGTCTTACATATAAAATAATAAAATTTAATGGTTGAAGTTGGGTTAGTTTGAATATCAAAAGTTAAATTAAACAATTTATATGGGATGGAGGAGTATATATTTACTTGCCTAATTATTTCAATAGATACTGTTATTATGTAAATATATCCTTACCTTATGAATAATATAATGTACAGTTGACTATACGTTATAACTACTTAATTATTAATATACATATTAAATTATTATTATTATTTAAATTTTAATGGCTAATATCAATATATTAATATTATACTAATTTAATACCAGTCCATCCAGTCTGGACCAGAAAAATCTGATTTTGGACCGGATCGGAACCCAAAATTTTAAAAGGGTGGGATCGAAGATCGGACCAGAATTTCACATATTCGATTTGGGTCTTTATATTCTGATCCGGTTTGATCCATTACACCGGTCTGAACCGATTCATGAACACCCCTAATATCAGGTGTCGGGTCAGGCGGTGGCAGTGGTTGGTGGGTCGAACGGTGGTGTTGGGTGTTGTGTCAGGCGGTGGTGTTGGTTGGTAGCTCGGTTAGTGGTGTTGGTTGGTGGCTCATCGGGTGGTGTCGGCTGGTGGCTCGGTTGCTGGCATTGATGATGGTGCACTGGTAGAAGGGCAGTGGTTCAGAAGTAGTGGTGGTGCAGTGGTGGAAGTGCAGTGGTGGTGTTGTGGAGGAAAGGCAGAGGTTCAGAGGGAGTAGTAAAAGGGTAGTATAGTCACCTTTTGAAAATAAATCCCAACCATTTCTCTCCATGTAGAAATGACTGGAACAGAGGGAGTAGAATTTTTCGTTCATTAAAATGAAGTGGAGAATGAACACTAGTATAAGAGAGTCAGCGGTAAAAAAGCAACTCCTTCTGTGGTTTTGCTGTGCATCACTCTGCCGATGCACGATGGTGATTGAATTGTGTCTAGTGTGATGTGCTATATATAGAAAAATAAATTGGTTGCGATGGTCGGCGATCAATGACATGCAAAATTAAATCCCAATATAGTCCAATCGACCTCGACCACCACCACCACCACTCAATATAGTCCATAATTAAACAACAAAATCGCTAAAACTAGCACAACCAAGAACATAATTAGACCACAAGTCAATCCAAAAACACGCCTATGTAACAATTAAACTCCAATTCAATACAATACAAACTCTATACTCAATAGCAACAACACACCAATTTTCGAAAAACCATTAACATAAAATCACACCATCATCATCAAAAAGACTTACAAATTAAATCCCAATTTAGATTAAATTAACCTCTAATTTATTTTTCGTATAATCACCTCATCGCTTACATCAGACAAGGTCGTCTTCAGTGCGAGGGAGAGAAATCAGGAAAGAAAAAAGGGAGGAGAAGAAAATGCTTAAGTTTATTTTAAAAAAATCTTGGGTGTCTAATGGCGGTTCCGTCTTTTTTACATCCTTCAAAACTATACTTTTAACCAACCTAAATAGTTGGTAACCGTTGTTAAAATCCTATTTTTGATGGTGGTTTAAAATGCAACCGCCTTCTAAAATACCTGACACTTGTTTCATCTCCCTACAAATGCGGTTATAGATAAAAATTCGTAGAATCATCTTCTAGCACCCACGTAATCGAGCAAGTGGTTAAGTGCCTAATTAAGTATTTCAATGGTTATAAGTTCGAATCTTGGCAGCTGCAGTGTGAGAATTTTCTCTCGTATGAGAGTTCTTTCTGGGCACCAGCAAGTGATCATCAGATAGTTGACCACTGAATACAGTAATTGATGACGGGACGCCATAATTTACCTTTCATCAATCCGTGATGTTCGAAAACATTGGACAGAGAATTATTAAATCAGACAGAGGGAAATGAATTTGAATTTGCATAGGCAATATGTACATAGTATGCACCACCATGATTGGGCAAATATGAAATGATATGAATCATATGATGATAACAGTGGCAAAACATGCATTATAACGAATCAAGAAATATGTCCCGCTTGCTGCAAGAATGAATTCGATTGGTTTGTTGGTTCATTATTCATCTGGATTTCCAATTCGCTTGGGTATGCGGCACCATTTCCCCAACTCCATTCTTGAATTTCAAGAACTTCTAGATGTGCTGTTTTTTAAAATAATATTTTCATTATGAGAGTAATTATATGCGGGCAACCATAGTATAATTGCTTAATAAAGTACCCTCTTTAATAATTACTGTTTATTTAAATGCATAATGACCGGAGCATGCGTTACTAATTTTCAAAAAAATTGTGGCAATAATTTAAATTGGTCCCAAATAAAGATTTTCTCCTTCACCTAAATTAAATGGCAAAACTACCCGTTACATTTACAATGACAAAACCAATATTAAAAAACATTGAAGGGATAGTCATTTAGAGGTATGTCATAAATGTGAACAAGAAGTAGATATTTTCAGACCCTGAAATGGGGATTTTCTTTTAGCAAAAGGTGGGGGAATTTAGGATAAAGAGGCTGGATACTTCACTAAATGCCGATTCTTCTTCTGTAAAGAAAGGTGCGAATTCTCGCATACGAAAACTTAACCAAGAAATGTTACATGCTCCAATGGAATGATTGGAATCTCCTTATTCACCAAAGCAAGACAATTAACCACTCAACTGGATTATTATTTTTAAATAAATAAATAGCCAGGCTCCTTCTCATTAAGATATAAAAATGAGCTACAACTTGTGATCGATTGTATGGACAATCACCATTGTTAATCTATATACTTTTAGCTGATAAGCTAGTAATTAGACTATCTTCTATTACAATTGGATAGCTGATAAACTATAGAACACCATAGCTAAAATGAGAAAGACCTATCTATTACAAGGTGGGATGAATGAACTTCTACATGGATGGCTCACACAGAGTGAGTGGGGTGGCCTCCCACTTGAACTCCACACCAACATGGTGTATCGGAGCTTGCTCTACGCCAACCTGGCGTATAGAGACTTAAAGACCATAATTTATTAGGGGGCAACCCGAGTTGCGTCTGGTCTGTCGAACACAATGCCCTGGTTGCCTTGGTGGCTGAATGGAAGGTGTAGCTCAGGATGAATGGTCCATTTGAACCATGAATGCATCCAACAGTGCCGACCTAACTCCGTCAGACGGATCAGCTTGAATCAGCATCCCAACTCATAGCAATGACAGTAGCAAGCATTAGAATTCACACCCGTAGGAGGTCTCTAACTCGAGTAAGTATGGAGGTTCTAGAAGATCTGAACTTGTCCAAACCCGCCGTGGTATACACAACTACTTTTATCCTCAGCGGGAATCGCCGAAAATAAGCTGTCTGAGCTATTTTTGACTCGGATTTCTCCTAAACCAGGCATTTGGGGAGTGGATATGAAGCCAACAGGTTCTATATTTTTTAAAGGTCGTTGTAACCTAAATTGACAGATACCTCCTAATATAATGCGTTACACAAACCCAAATTTTGCAAGACACATTCCTAACTACTAAAGAGGACAACAGAAACAAACCTAAATAAGACAACACTAAATTACGAAGTTGAAATCAGGGCAGAGGAACAAAGTTACCAGAACCGAAAAAGAATCACCCCAACTAAAGTATTAAAAACCCAGTATAGGTTCATTTTAGTCCATTATAGTGACCCGATTCAGCCATTACAGATGTGAACCCATCACCGTCCTATTCGAACAGATCTAACCCGCGATTACTTGTCATGGTCTGCGACGTTTCGGCCAGTCACCATTAGATAAAAGATTACCGAATTTTTGAGTTTTGAATTTGTCAGTACCGGGCTGAGTGTGCCACCTCCGGCGACTTTGCTCCGCCACCAGCGGCTGTTTCCGGCGGGCTTGCTCCACCACTGCGGGCCTTGTATCATCCCCATCCTTATTTTCCGTGCAATAATTTGACCGGTCTGTCGCCTGGTTGGCCAAGCTTCTTCTCCGTGCAGTAGCGACCGAGCGCCGCCGCTCTGTCTCCATCACCCGGCCAACTTCTCCGAGAAGGCTAGCGCTGCCATCTTCTTCGCTCGTTGATGTGGTCATGCCTGAACTAATTTTCGAACTTCTGGCCTGATTGGTCGCCTCTACGCCGATCAATTTCAGTTAACTACTAAACCTACTAAAAAAGGGAAGAAGATCTTCAACTAGAGTGGGGAAGGGGCCTCCGGACCGCCGGATCTGGTGGCAGCAGCGGCCCCCCAGACTAGGGTTTTGGGTTGAGTAACTTTTGGGAGGGGGAGCAGGTTCTAAGAGAGAGAGATGGAAGAGAAACTTGAGGATGAGCATTAATTGGAATTGAAATAACAGTGATTCCCATTACCATATCATGTGTCCCACGGTAAAATAGTAATCTAGAAAGTATACCGATATAAAACAAACAATTCAAAAAAGAAAGTGTATCGTATACAGAGAAATTGAGAGAGTAATATTATTATTGTTTCCAAAAATCATGTTCAACTATTAGTGCATGACATATGCATATGGAAATATGGAATTTAATTAGAATAATATGAAATTATGTGTTTACACTCTGCAGTACTATAAGTGAAATATTTTAATTTTGGTTAGAAACATTACAAATTTAGAGTAAAACATATAAGTTGTATGTTACTTATTTGTGTTTTCAATTTACTTACTTTTTTTGCAATTCTTTTTTTTGAACTGCAATTTCTAAATATCTTCTAAAACTATTGAGTTTAAAAACCGCTATATCTTGTTGAAACATGGACATTAAACATAAGACAATGAAATTTGAGATAATGGAAGGTTTGGGGATAAGGAAAGAAATCAAAGGTTCTACCTTAAATAATTGTGTGAGTTTACCCAAATACCTTATGTTTCTTATTAGACCCGAAATTTAATGGCTTCAAACCCATAAATTTCCAGTCATCTATCATAAAATTGCACTTGAATATCTAATCTTTCTATAGTTTATGAAAATACCGTATTTTAAAAGACGAACTCTAATATGATATATCAATTTGATATATCGCTTACGATTATAGCTGTCCCAGACTAAACTGCGTTCACTATTTGACATTCAATACTGTTAAATTTTGACCACATATTTGAATAAATATATAAACATAATATTATCATATGTGATATTATTAAATTCATCGTAATAAGTGAGTAGTTTCTAAATATTAACTTTTTATTTACTATTATTATAAGCAGTTAAATATATTAACGATCTATTATATTTTTTGAAAACTGTGAATTCAGATTCTGGAGTACACAGTTTAATCTGAGATGGAGGGAGTAATTCAGATTCTGGAGTACACAGTTTAATCTGAGATAGAGGGAGTAATTCAGATTCTGGAGTCAGAAATCTACTAAATAGGAGGGAGTATAAAGGCTGTGCGTCAGCCTTGAGCGCCTATACCAGCCGACACTACAGCCATCGTATGGGAGATAAGTCACTGTAGCCAGTCACCAGGATCATGTGGTGAGCCCGCTCGGTGCACATCAGGAAGCATGAGCACCCTTTGATGTATAACCTCAAAATAGTCCAAAATTCTCCACACAGCTGCGATCGAAGTTCGAACTCGGGGTTCCCTAATGTACCACATTCCCGTACACCCGCGGGTGTAAACAGGAGGGAGTATAATTATTGTGAGCGAGGACAGAGTTGGATAGAGGTTGCCATTCCCTACAGAGAAAGTGGTGGGAAAAAAAGTTCTTTTTGTACACACTGCTATGATGGTGGTGGTGGTGATGATGATATTGATGCTTACAATCGAACAAAGCAACACCATTATCTCTTTTATTCCCCCTCTCTCTCCCCACATAATATAAGCCCGCATTCTCCTCTGTTTTTTCTTGTTGTGTAGCCATGAAACGCTAAGCAAAAGCCATGGAGAGGAAGTGCGGCTGCTGGGCTGTTCTCAAACTCAGTGTCAAGGGCGTTTGCAGATCCTCCGATCCCAAAACCTCCATTAACACCATCCCAAGAACCAGCCTTGTTTATGATGCAGGTACTTTTAGTTTCTTGATCATGTTTTAAAAATGCCATCTTTTGATTTTGGAGCATTGTTTTGTTCTCTGAGTTCTATGATATGTGCATTTGTGTCAAGATTCAAGATTGAGTTTTGTTGGATGTAGTAACATTTTGATTTCGATTATTCGCAATTTGGATGAATTTTGCTGCCTGTGCTGTATATTACTCTTCTGATTCACAAGGACTTGGACCAATTTGTACAGTTAAGGCAAAATGGCTAATGATATCAGTTTGTTGGTTCAGTTACGGAGACAAGGTACCTTAATGCTAGTAACCGCGAAATGTATGCTCCGGGGGAGCCACAGAACTCCTCGGATAATCCCAATCCTGATCCCCTGCCAGTGGAGAAGAAACAACCTCGGCAACTACTTCAGTTTAGTTTCCAGGAGTTGAAGTCCGCCACGGGGAATTTCAGACCAGATAGCATTCTTGGTGAGGGCGGGTTTGGATTCGTGTTCAAAGGTTGGATAGATGAGAATGGAACAGCTCCAGCCAAACCTGGTTCCGGGGTTACGGTTGCAGTCAAGAGTCTGAAGCCAGATGGACTTCAAGGCCACAGAGAATGGGTGGTTAGTAGATTATCATTTATCTATAGCCAAATCAAATGCTAGATGAGGTGAGATTGTAATATGGCGCGCGAAAATAATGTTTTTTTGTCCGTATATATGCAGGCTGAAGTGGACTTCCTTGGACAGCTTCATCATCCTAACCTTGTCAAACTGATTGGATACTGCATAGAAGATGATCAGAGGATGCTTGTTTACGAATTTATGTCGCGGGGCAGCCTCGAAAATCATCTCTTCAGAAGTATGTATCATAATATGTACACCTTATGAAATGCATACTACTAATGTTTCTGCATTCATATGTTAGAACTTCACCATGACTATACCCAAACCTATTTACATTCAGCATAAAATATTTGTTGAACTTCATGAATCGTAGTAGTTGTAATCTGTTGTTACGCTACCTAACACTAATGTTGATATCATTGAAGGGACCATACCTCTGCCATGGTCCAACAGGATAAAGATTGCCCTTGGTGCAGCGAAAGGCTTGGCATTTCTTCACGGAGGTCCCGAACCTGTCATTTACAGAGATTTCAAGACATCTAATATTTTACTTGACTTGGCAAGTACATCCTCAAAATTTGTTTAAACTTCAGATACCATGTACTGGTTCTAAAACATGCATCATTACTGATATCACAGGAATATAATTCAAAGCTCTCGGATTTTGGTCTCGCAAAAGCTGGTCCTCAAGGCGACAACACACATGTTTCGACAAGGGTTGTAGGAACGTATGGCTATGCTGCACCAGAATATGTAATGACAGGTAAAAGACAAATTCAAACATCTGAAAGCTAGTTTTGGATATGTTAGTTTCCCAAGTACTATGAAATTCAGAAATGTCATTGATGTTTTTGGCTGTCGATATCCATTTCTAGGCCACCTGACATCAAAGAGTGATGTGTATAGCTTCGGTGTAGTGCTCTTGGAGATTCTGACTGGCCGGAGGTCAGTGGACAAGAAACGCCCTAGTGGGGAGCAGAATCTTGTGACATGGGCTAGGCCATACTTAGCTGACAAGAGAAAGGTGTACCAATTGGTTGATCCACGCCTGGAACTGAACTACTCCATTCGAGGAGTCCAGAAGGTGGCTCAGCTAGCTTACAGCTCCCTGAGCCGGGACCCCAAATCGCGGCCATCAATGGAAGAAGTAGTGAAAGTACTAACCCCTCTCCAAGACCTTAATGACCTTGCAATACTGTCGTATCACTCGCGCTTTTCTCAGTCAGGCAGGCGGAAGAAGAAGAGCGACGGTATTCACCAGTTCATCCATCATAATAGCCAGGCGAAGATTGGGAGGGATTCTCCATTGAAATCTAGTAAGCAGCAATGTAAATAAGATAGTAGGCTTTTTCTGTTGCATGGCTTTTGGTGACAAGAAGATTATAGAGTTAAGACTGTTGAGGAGATTTGTTGATGTGGAGTGGCTTATGAAGTATGATTATAGTTATAGCAGAAAGAATGTGTTCTAGTTCTAGCTATGAAAAGACTTCTGTTCTGAGGGGATTGAAATTGTTTGCAGTTTTTCCAGTGCCAATTACTGATTTCACTCACTATAACGTTATAAACACCGTCTCCTTACCTTGTGATTATTAAGAACACGAGTCAAACAAGTTAAGGAGGTTACAAACAATGATGTCTAAAAAGAGTTCTGATTTTTATATATTTTTCCTTTGTTTAAGTGTTTTATTAACACAATTTTTATAACAAGCTTTAAATGTCCTCATGCAAAATGGAAACAATCAACACTCAGCCAACCATAGTCTCAAACAGGACTATAATTATAGTAAGATCATGGTTGTTTAGGGATTATAAAATAATAAAATTGGAGTGGGTCAAATGCAGGGTTTAAAACGTCGATATTTTTGGCTTCGGATCAAAATTAAAAACAAACTGAAATTCAGGGAGATAAATAATCAAAAAGAAGCAGAAAATTTTGTATTTGTCGGGGAAATTAATTATGTGGGGGGTGTGGGTCGAATAGTATCTTAACAAGTATTAAATAGTTTAAGAAATAAAAAATTGCTTGTAAATCCCCAATCCATTTACATTGTGAGATAAACTGAAGCTTCAAGGATTCTGTGAGTCTATCTCAGATAGTTTGTTTTCAAATGCTTGTATCTTTTCATTCCTTCACAATTTTCAAGTGCTTGGTTTTCACTCTCTGTATCTTTTCATTCCTACACCTAGTGTGTTTGTATTAATACGAGTGGTATATGCATGCGTGTTTTGAAGGATTATCATTGCAATTATTAGAAGCAGGTCTTGGAAGCTTCTTTCTGATTAGAGCTTGTACAATGTGGCTCGGAAGGGGCTCAATTTAATCGAGCCTGGAAACCCCACAGTGGGGTGCTCAGAGCGGGCTGCATTGAATTAGCCCCCTCCTCTGGCTAGGAAGACTGAGCCCGCGCTCAGCGTGGTGAACGAGCTTGCCCACATGCACCTGTCAGAGGCACTGCCGCAACGCCATTTTTTTGACGTGACACCCTATGATAGGGCCACGTGGCACCGCTGCCCCTTTTTTAATTTTTTTAAAAAAGCAGATTGAGACACATGGCCCAATCAAGTGGTGCCATGTGTCCCCAACCAATTTTTTTAGAAATCAGTTTTAAAATTTATGATTTTTTTGCTCTATTTAAAAATCCAATAAAATGGAAAAAATTGTAAAAAAATCTGATTTTTATTTTTTAAAATCTAAATTAAATTTTGGATCTTTTTAAAAATCAAAATTACATTCTTTTAAAAATATATATGGTTCCGGTTCACAAAATAAATTTTAAAAATTAAAATTAATTTCAAAAATTAAATTTGAAAAAACAAAATCCAATTAAAAAATATAGGTGTATTATTAAATTTCACATTGCAATTTATTTTGTTTGATAAATTTATTTGAATTCAATATTAGGTAAAATTAATGAGTATGATATAGAGAATCAAGTGTGGTCCATGAAGTGGGTTCAAAGTGATCTCAATCATCGTGGAAAAAAATGGAGTGATTTATTTACGAGTTCAATTGCTGAGAAAAAATGGAGTGATTCAGGTAGACTATATTGTTTTTTGGCCCCTAACAAAGCATCTTATACCATCTTTTGATCCCCGAAAATCACACGGAATCTAGTTTTGGAGGCCAAAAAATTCACTTTGAACTTGTGAGGTACTAAATAAATGTAATTATGCTCTCATAAAAAAAATGGTAAAAGATGCTATGTTGGAAAAAAATAATTTAATCTTCAAAATTTAATACTAAGATTATTTGGGCACTTTACCCTTATTTTTTTTATCAATTAATAGACAAGAATGACAGGAGTTTGACTTCCAAATTCTTGGTGGTTGAACAGATTCTACAAGTGGCTTGAACAGGTAGGGATGACGGGAGTTTGACTTCCAAATTCTTGGTGGTTGAACAGATTTTACAAGAGCTGTCCACATTTTTTGATTCTGCTAGAGTTCCATCTAGAAGCATGAGATATGTTTTGAATTCATTAAAAACTATTGGCATGTTAATGTTGATATAAACACTCAGGTCGATTTATTAATAAATAGTAAATGACTAATATACTGTATAAGGTTTTTTTTTATCACATCTACTTAGTATCAATTGATTTTAAAAATGAAAACTCAAGATATTTTGAAATTTAACATGCTATCAGAGCATGGATTGGATTATTAGGCCGATGTTGGGATCCCCGCTTAGTTGGGCCTGATATTGGGTCTTGGAGTCTTCCACGTTTGCACGTGCGGGGACGTATTGATATAAATTCTCACATCGATTTTTTTAATACTAAATGACTAACATATAAGGTTTTTGGTCAATTCTACCTAGTACCAATTAATTTTAAGATGGATAATCAAGATACCTTGGAATTTAACAGTTACTAATAACTTCTTTTTATTAAAGTATATTCCCTCTCTCCCAACTCTATTTGCACTTTTGCTTTTAACACTATTAATTATCAAAGTTTGACCACATATTTGAATTAATATATGAACAACAATAATATCGTATATGATATTGTTGAATCCGTCGTTGATGCATCTCGAAACCGATTACATTGTGCCACAAGTCCTTGATCACGATCTACAAAGAAAGAAGTTCCGGGAAGTCTCAGGGGAAAACTTTTCGATAGTTAAATCAGCCAACTATATCAATATTGTATAAAAGTAAATGAATACTAAATTGTAGACATACCTTATATTTATACCTGAATCTCTCTAGTGGTATTTGTCTTTAACTCTAGCTCAAAATTGCCAATAAATACGGCCATTGTGTTTGACTGTTTACTTCACACTTGTTGGGCTAAAATAGTCCCAGCAACTTATTTGGACTCTTTAAGTTAGACCATCTCCAGTTGTAATACGTAGTTTCTAAATTTTAACTTTTTATTTATCATTATTATATATTAGGTAAACATATTGACGGTCAAAATATGTTTTTTGAACAACGTAATAGTTGAAACTGAAGGAGTAATTAATTTTCCACTTTTTATTCTCTTTTGATAAAAATATTACTTATTCATTCCCTTCCCATAATTTATACATCTATCTTTGAATTTTTTCCACTCTCTTCATTTTACTTCTTCTCCATACATAATTTATTTTAGGGATAAATACATTTATAACTCTGACCTTATAGTGAAAGTGCCAATATAACCCTGCAATCTCAAAAAGTGCTAAATTAACCCAAACAAATAATTGTATGTGCCAATCTAACCCTAACTTTTGAAAAAATTGTGCCGATATAACCAAAATTCTTAATTCCGGCATCGACCAAACAAATTCAAGCATGACAAAACATAAAATGACAAAAATACCCCTATTCCTAAACCTACTTCCTTCTTAAACCTAATATGACGCCACCTTGCTGATGCCGGAAACCACCGCCACCACCGAAAATCACCGCCACTGCCAAAAAAATACCTCCACCGCCGGAAATCTTCGAAAACATTGCCACAATTCTCCCCAACCACCACCACCATCCGTCTCAGCCACCACTACCACCAACCACCACCACCGTCACAACCACCACCATCAGCCCCACATATCACCACTCGTCATCACCACATGCCTCAGAGACTACCACCTGTCACAACCACCACCACCACACACCTCAGCCACCACCCGCCACATCCACCACCACCACCACACTGCCCGACATCTCTACTCAAATCAGGGTTTCTAATTTTTCCCTCCCCACCACCAATCGATTTCTTCTTTCACTCTCACCTCCACCAATCGATGGCCCCTCGACGTCCCGCCACCTCGTTCGCGTTGCCCCGCCGTCGGTCTTCAAAGATTGCCCACC
>JAULKJ010000001.1:4769880-4781545 GCA_032355405.1 Rubia balearica
TAATGTGTAGTATGCCAAATGCAGTGGTAATGGCCTGTAGTTCATACATCATAATAAATCTAAGAAAACTATGGAAAAGGATATGCATGTTTTTTAATAGAACTAACCTTCACACTTTTCTCCTCTTCTCCAGCTATTGTTTTCCCCCTTGAGGATATCCTATTGAGTATAGACGCTTCATCCAGCTCCGCAGTAGAGGAAGGTTGTGGGGCGCGAGGAGATCTGTTGACTAATTTATTCATCAGGTGTTTAAGAGCTTTAGGAAGTTGCAGCCAGAAAAGTGCCTCTGTGAAATTACCAAAGACTCCAGCTGCAAAGGCAAACCTCTTCGCACAACCTTTATTCACTGCCTCGGCATATAATCTCAGCATCTCGTCGTCAAGAATGCAGCCTAAAATGTTCAAGGTTGAAAATATGAGACAGGGAGAATTGTCATGCCATTGACAGATTACATTTAACCAATTTAAAACCCACCTTCTTTACGGTAAGGCTCCAGTACCTTTAGCAGCATCTCTGGCACCACAGAGTCACCTACACTGGGTGAATCAATCATATAACTACGAAGATCTGTACTTGTAGGAGTTGCAGGAACATGGAACGACGTGTCCGTAACTGAAAAGAATGTATTAAACCATGAAGGTTTCACCCCAAATTGCAATACCATGCGCAGTGCCTACAGAAAGAAACAAGCAAATGGTGTAGTTATACAATAAATTTTTTGCAAATATAAGTGAATAGATAAATCTAAAAACAAACTTTATCTTATCCCACAATCTGCAGTTTCATAATTGTACTGAGTGCAGTGAGACTACTGTTTGACCCGAGCATAATAATTGTAGTAACTCACAAACAGACCACTGGGAAATGGGCAAAAAATTTATCAAACAATGACAAAAGTAACAGTCAGGATACACAATCTACCAGATGTATTAGACATGCAAGAATAATGGCAACAAAATTCAGATTCCGTTCTGTTAAAGTTGGCATTATGATTCACTCTGCTAATAGGCGTCTGACAATGAAAGTTTTGACATTCCAAAGCCATCTTTCCAGACTGAAATCACATTCAACAAATAATATATAGTAAAAAAACATTTATTCCACTAGTTTCGGGGCAGCTATATGGACGACATAAAATGCCATTCAATCATTAACATACAATATGATAAATTCTCTCCCCTGTCACAATACAATTCTGGGGAACAGATTGCGGAAATGTAAGCAACACATACAGGCTTCATTAATTTGCACTTGCTAAGAATGTCAAAATTAGAAATAAAGTTACCAGCGCATGTGGGGTAGGCAGCAGTACAGGTGAACATAGAGGTACTGGACGGAACCTTTCCTTAATGTTTCCATCCTGGATCTGATAGCTTGTTCTTTTATCACTTCTGCACCAATTTTTTTTTATAGTTTATATGCATGTTCATGATGAAACTAAAGGATTTGAAAAGGCACATCAGGAAAGATTGGTCATAGGTTCAAATCCTACTTGGGGAGATTATTCATTCTAAATTCGGGAATTTTGGACTTAAAAAAACAAAAAAGAAAGAGAAAAAAGAGGAGTGAAGGACAATATACATATATATATATATATATATAAAGTCCTTTCGAACTCAAGACATGAAAAATATGGATTTTAATTCAAAAGATATCATGAGCAATGCCAGAAAAGATAAGGTTTAAGTTGCATACAATTTGACCTCAAGAAGGCGAAAACTGCTATCAGCTCCTGCAATGCACAGCACTAGTGGATCATTCTTATTGACACGCACAGGCAACCAATCCAGCTCTAAAACCAAAGTTCCTGGAAATTGAGGTTGTAAAAGGGAATTGGATAATGGATCAGGTGAATCCTGCAGAGGGAATCACATTCATAAATATTAGAAAAAAAAGACATTTTTATAAATTTGAAAAACCCTATTAAGCAGATGGATTATTCCACACCCATCATTTCAATGCTCTAAGGTAGCAAGGGTTTTTAGAAAAGTAAGCGCAGTTCATTCACAAAATAACATGAAGGAATCTTGAAAAAGAAGAAGCTATTCATGAAAGCAAACATAGTCATCCATCACACTGAAGAAAGGTGCAGATATAGATCCAAATCATTTGAAGCAACTGCGAAAATTTAATGCTAACAAAATTGGGCTTACAAGATCAAATACAGAAAACGTGTTGTCATAGAAAAGAACAGCAATACGTCCTCGACTACGATCTCCATGGACAACTGGTGAAAACTTGATCCTACGGATTCCCTCCTTATGAGTATTGAATGATGATGACTGGCCAGTAATTACATCCCACCAGCGTATGTTCCCTGATCTGTCCCCCATAACCTGAGAATGAAAACTACAAATTTACCCAATGCAGTACTTGTATGAGCTCAACCAGAGTTGGATTTGCTTGACCAAATAGATTCGTACCACATGGGGCAAGCGATAAGCCATGGCAGTAATTAATCCATCTGATGATACAAATGTAGACGTGGGCCATTTAGGTCTGCAAGTAACTCAAAGTCCCAAAAGATAATACATAAGACATTAAAAGCTAGAGTAACTTGCAAGTAATTCAAGAACAAAAGGCAAAAATAATCATGCAAGCAAAAGGAACTATGATCGACTTTTTTTCATTCAATACAAGGTTTATACTTCTCAAAGACCATGCCCTACACAAATTCTTTCCCTTTTGTAGTTTTACAGTAAAATATTAATCTTCTAATTTCAACTCGACCATTTACATTCATAAAGTTGCATGTTTTCTGTGACAAAAGGTGCAAATGAAAGAATAAGCTACTAATAACTTTATTGCATGCAAACAATCAGAATAAAAATCACAAATCTCAAAGTACATGTGAGAATCAAGAAGAAGCCAGACCTGAAGTCTCGAATCCTCTTCCCATGAACCTCAAAAACACCAAGTGCGCCATTTACCAGAGCAAACGCAAAACTTTCTGAAAATTCATCATGAGCTCCATCTGCACTAGCTTCTTCTGCATCCAAAAAGAGTTTGTCACCGACCATTGAAAATGGTAAGCAACCACCAATCCAGAAGTAAACCGGACAGCAGAGGAGCCAAGTGTTCAAAAAATAACGGACAAAGAAGAAATAGAAGAAGCTTACTAGTATCTGCAGAAGATGCCTTTCTAGGGGAGGATGTCCCAGCTGGCAGTGTGGATGCCTGATCTTTGGATGAGGTTTTTGAAGTTGCATTTTGAACTGGGCGAGGGGCAGCAGGAAGAGTCCATTCAACCACAGTGAATGGAAGAGCCAACGATCTCAGCTGCATAATGGAACATAAAGAACATGTTCAAGTCCACAGCAAAATATACTGAAAGTGAAAATGATTTACATGTGAATGCTTGATTAGTTTTTAGCCAGAATCTGATTAAGATATGTTGAGGTGCTGTAATTATTCCTTGTATAAAACTTTTGAAGAATTATGAAGGATGAACTTATTTTTATCAGACATCAGGAGGTTGGAGAATTCTAAATGAGTACCTTTTTATTTTACAAAAAAAAATGCAAGCAGAGTGCAGTTCAAAAGTTATCTACAGCCTGTTTTTACAACCTTTATCCACTTCCAACGTTTATGTTTGGAGACAGACAACAAAAAATACGTTCACCAAATTGGTAGGGTGAAAAGTTTCAATAAGGAGTATGCCCACTAACCATAATTGGAGTCTTTGTCATCGCCCAAACTTCCACAGGTGCATCACGAAACAAGATTAAAAGATACCTAACAAAAAACAAATTTAAGAAGCTGACACCAGATACCAAACAAATTTAAAAAAACAAAATCCCAAGTGAACAAATCTTCTTGACCTTTTGAGGCAGTTATGTTTTTTAAAGGAGACAACCAAATAAAAATCAGAAAGCTGATGTCAGCTCACTAACTCTAAACTGATTCCACAGAATAGAAAATCTTTATCTACATTTACAATGATAGTCCTTTAATCCATTCATGTCACAACCATCACAACTTTTAAGGCTGACAAATGAAAGGAGAATTTATTTATTTTACTGCAGAAACACTCCCACTTCCCCAGTGCAACATGTTTTCTTCAAATAAACAGGCTAGGGAGATTTAAGACCGCAAGATAATATTTTATATGTTCAAGTAAAATTCATATAGTTGACAGTACCATAATTTGGCGGAGGTGGGGAAGGTATATATCTTTTTAATAACTAGAGGTACAGACGTTGACAGCATTGTGAATGCTACAAAAATTGACATGAAATTAGAAACTGTTTTTCAAGAAAATTTTAATTCAAGAGAACCTTCCAGAAGATGATGCTCTCAAAGCTCTGATAGGTGCTCGCTCTGGCTTTTGCATAACTCGAAAGGATCGATTAAGTCCACTTCTAACACAAGTTACAACAAGCTTGTTAACGTAGCCTCCTTTTTTTTCAGTCCCCTGAGTCCACAAGTAATCATAGAATGTGATGGCAGCACACAAACTTCAAAACAGAAAGTATGATACATTGAAACTAAAGAGATTGAGCTATCCCCGTTACCAGTGTAAAATCCTATAAGAGATTGAAGTCTCAAGTATAAATACAATGACAATCAGTCAGTGATATCGTGCATTGCCTGCCACCCTACATACCTGAGTATAGGAAAATGATACCACTCTCGAATTGCCAAGCCATCGCAATCCCCTAACAACACTACTATGAACAGAAAAACTAGCAGCCACGGCATTCGCAGAAACATCAATAACCTCAATGGTACCACTTTGAGTTCCCAAAGCAACAAGTGGAACAGCAACAGCAGGAAAGTTGCCACCACCTTCATACATTGCAGGTAGATTCAGTTTCAAAATCAAAAGTAAAGAAGACCTATACATGGTTGAACTAAACAAATACAACGCTTACGAGCTAAAGTGGCTGTTAAGTTGGGAGATGGTACTGCAAGTATGGTCACAGCAGAAGAGAGAAGATGAAGCTGTCCAACTAGGTCCATCTGAAGTACGACACTTTGAGTTTAAGGTTAGAAGATTGGATGATAAAATTAATATAGTGAAGGAGAAGATCATACATCCTCCATCCCAAAAAAAGAAATTCATTTGTTGAACTACTATGAAATAGACATACAAATGGGACTCCTGGGACAGAGGGGGTTATACTTAGCAAGGACTAAGAACATTATAGAAGTACTCATCCATAAGAAGTAAAAGAAAAACAGTTTGAAATGCAAAATTCTCCCCTGGCACAAGTCACTTGCAGAACAGTCTTTTGGTATCCTGTCACATTTAATAAAAAAGTTGAACCTCTACGTCAAGTTTTATCTTTCAAGAATATGAAGTAGTCTTCAGTTAAAGTCAGTATGCATGTCGTTTTTTATCATGTTGCTTACTAAGACAAGTTCACAAGGAAGAAGATGATACTACAAAGTAGAAATTAGAAAGTCATAAAGGAAGCAAAATTCATATGAACTAAAACTAAAGGGCTTAAATTACATCTGTATACATTGGAAGTTCAAGCAATTAAATTTGTGAACAAGCAAGAAGCTCATGCCCAGGTGTTGTGTGGAATAAAGCTGTATTAGAATGGCTTAAAAAGCCTACAGCACTTGCTGAAAGACACAGTATGGAACACACACTAACCTTTAGTAATACTTCTTCCTTGCTAGTAGAGGGATTGGGGGGGTTTCTCACTGATGCACCTTCTGCCACTTTACTAGAACCTTTATTCGTGCCTGGATTAGCTGCTTCAGTGTGGTCATCGCTCCCAGATCCTTCAGCAGTTAGGAGCCATTTCCATATTTTTCCATCATCAGAAATGGATAAGAGGCATGATTTCGAAATGATGAGAGACTCATCCAAATAATCAAAAGGATTGGTAAAGTTTACGGGAAATGCATCGTGTCCATCAGAGCAAAGCTTGCGAATGTTTTGGAAGATGGAATCAGTTGGAGAGATAACGACAGCAAGGACTATGGGAGAAGGAACAGGAGTCCCAATAGAGGGCATTAATTCCTCCATCATTGTCATCACGTGAACCTGTTCCCCTCTGAGGTAGTACAGTATGCAAATATTCAGCGCCACAAACACAAATGTAACTTCAAGCTCAAGTTCAAGAAACAACACAAACTGTCTTTCAAAAATTTTAACTTTTAATATCAACTATGGAGAAGCATTCCCTTCATAAATAAATAGTCAGGAAAAAAAGGGAAAAAGAAGAAGAGAAGGGCTTGATCCAACTAGAGTTTAATGGATATAGCTAGCAGAATATTCAGAACAATTGCAAATACAAGATCAATCCAATGCAGACATCAGGTTTACAACAACATTTCATCATCCGAGAAAGCATGCACAGCAAGTAATCCATTTCTTCTCCGAGTAACCCCCACAAGTTGAAGGTTTCAACACAATCCTCTATGTCCTTAATGTGCGACAACATATTCCATGTCACTGCCGGACTTCGCTACCATTTTAAAAGTCCTTAAGTATTCCATCTCATAATGACATAATAAATTGGTGTTATATTATTTTTGTTTAGCATTTTGAACTTCTATCCTTCATATAGGGGCTTTTCAGTCCTCCAAATGCTAAATGTAACAAGATCAAGATCATACTTTGTTACTTGAGACACTTTATCTGCAGCTTTGAAGATACTACAGTTTACTAGTTAAGAATACACCGAATGTACTTAAATGAAACACTTACTCTTTCCTCTTCCAAGTACTGAGCTTCCCATCCATATGAGCACAATAAAACACCTCCAAATTCGAGTCCGGCAACACATCCATAAACCTCCCGCATCCTCTTGGCAACGAAGCCATCGACAACTCCGCCTCATACTGCAAATCAAACACCAGCAACTCCCTCGGAAACACTACAAACACAATGTGCTTCCAATGCAACGAAAATGCAAACCTCGCAGTGTAAGTAGGAAACACAGCCAGAGCCGGAGCTCCGCTCCCTCCGCCATTGGAAGCATTGCTCGAATCCCTCTCTAGCCTCTGCAATTCAGATATATCCGCGCGAACTTGGAATTCCTTCAAAGCGACGTCGTTTTCACCATCTCCGAGAACTTTCACGGAGAGGAGAAAGCCCTTGAGACCCAGAGCGCAGAAATGCCGGTTGTCGAAAGGGTCTCTACGGAGACAGGAGAAGAACTCCGGTGCGGCGTCGTATTTGAAAAAGCAACGGCCAGTGACGGTGCTGTAGAGGGAGAGTAAAGATGACCCGGAGATTGCGGCGAGGACCCACAAGTCGACCCGGGTCTGGACCCAGCAGAGGTCCTGGATTCCGAGCTTGGAGCTAGTGCCGCCGTCGGTTTCGAAGGCGAGGACTGAGATTTTGCTGCGGAAATCGAGCAGCGAGATGCGGCCCTGGCGATCGCCGACGGCGAGGAGGAGGTGGTTGGGGGAGTCACTGGAGAGGAGCTGGTGGGAGAGGGAGTGTGGGGACCACCGGACGGAGGTGACGAAAGGGGAGAGGGACGGGGCGCCGGATGCGGCGGCGGGAGGAGGCGGGAGAGGGACGGTGGAGACTAGCTGCATGGAATGGGTCTCGACGATGGATACGGAGCTTCCGGCGGCGTATGCAAGGAGGCCGGAGGGGGAGAGGTCGGCGGCACCGCCATTGTTGCGGGATGGGGGGCCCGGGAGCATGCAATCCCATGATTCAGTCAATAGCCGCTGAATCGACGACATGGTTTAGGCGGATCAGAGCATAGGAAGAATTCGTGATGAACGGCTACTCATGGATCTTGGTCGGATCCTTAATTGTGTTCTTCGAGCAGAAATTTTTCATTGTGTTTTAGCCGGAGTTGTGTGACTGTGCACCTAAATCATACGGACAGTGCCAGGCTGGCCCGTTTACCGAGTGACAAGGACCCTTGTATTGGTCAGACGAGAGATCTCTAAGCAAATTACTCCTTACTGGAGAAGTATAAAATTATGCTTTTCCTCATTCCCATCCATTTCTGAACATAATATTTTCACGATCTTCAGTAATCATGTTTGACTGTAAATATGTGTAACTACAGTGACCGGTTTCTTTGTTAAGAACCCACAAAAAAACCATGATTATAAGGTTTTGTGGTTTCTTTCCAATAAAAAACCCCACTGCACATAACCAAAAAAATTTCTCCCAGTTTAGGACTGAAAAAGTGGAGGAAGCCTTGATCCTTTGAGGTAAACTTTCCAAACATGCTAATAATCAGCTTTGGATCCGGACATAAAATGCCAACCATACATTCATGTAAGTCTACTCTGCATGAGCTCAGTGGATGTACAGGGTTATAGCAGTAGGAGATGTTATTTTGATTTGTCCAAAACATAAGGTAATATTTACGTTTTCAAATTTTACAAGGCTATTTCTACACTTTTAAATTTTAATAGAATTATTTTTGCACTTTTTCCTTTTCTTAAAGTATTAATATTCAAAAGGCGAGCTTTGAGCAGATTTATTATTGTTTGTTTTTCAGATTTACTCCACCTTTTATTGAGCTGTAAACGTCGTCTTCCACAATTTTAAAATAAAAAATATCCTCCCACTGGTCCCTGCTCTGGTTTTCGACAAAACTATAAGCAATACATTCGTGAAAATCCCAACATTACATCTTCATCTTCTGATCGGAGCTGTTTATGTAAATAATCGAACTGGGCTCTGTAAATGCTCGAACACAATCCAGTGTGTTTACGAATAGGAAATACTGTATGGAATCAGCAGTTGTAGATGAGAAATACTGCTTTGAGCAAGAAACCCTCCTCACCTTTCTCAAGACCTCCATCTTCGTCCTCGGTGCCGGCTACGGATTTATCGCATATGACCCCGCCGGGGACATTATCTTCCGGGTTGATTCCTACGTCCCCGATTCCGATGAACTTGTGCTCATGGATTCCTCCGCCAAATCTCTGCTCACGCTTCTCCGAAAGGTAGTTTCTTGATTGAAGCTGATTGTTGTTAGTTACAGCACTGTGAATTCAGTTTGATCATACATATATTCTATATTATCATGCACATCTTTATGCAGCTATATAAATCATATCTCGACATCTCATCATTGTCACGTGTTCCGGTTAAAATTCTATCATAGAGGTTTTGATTGATTTTTATATTTCAACAAATTTCACATCTCATTCTCTAACATCTTCGTATTTGTGTAAAGGGAGAGACAATGAAAATTTTATTTAATATAGAAAATTAAATTTGCTATTTGCAAAATAGACAATATATTGGATTTGAAACGAAAAAGTGCTGAGAATTGCTGGAAAATTATGGGGAAATTGTTGGAAATCCTCTAATTCAAATTTGCAAAAGAATTTTTTTATTGCACTGACTCTGGCTGTCAACCTCATTCTATCCTCCTTTATTCGGTTTGGAGCCCGGAGTGCATAACACCAAAATACATGTGGAGCTATTATTTATACATGATATAAGTACAAAAAAATGGCAATAATGTCGTGTCAGTCATACTGTCGCTTGAATTGAATTGTCGTGTCAATAGTTATTGCCGAGATGGTGAGATCCCTTTTGTTGTCTTAGTCGTAGTGTAACATTGATGCGTATCAAATTTCGTAAAGATAGGTACCGGATAGGATGCAATGGCTTAATCTTCCAATTGAGTATTATGGGGAGGTTTGCAAATTGCAATCATATTCTTGTAAATTTGTCATTTCTGAGCTGAGGCAAAGAAATATGTGGCTTTGGATTAGCTGACAAGCCAACCACTTTGTTGTTTTTACATAGCTTTTGCCAATTGTCTGTGCCTACTGAGGAATAGTACTTGAGTATTGGTTTAGCTTCCCATTGCTCTCAATCTGTGATCAGATTTTGTATTTGATTTAACTGGAGCCATTTTGGTGGACCTTTTGAATAGCTCAGCACTCAATAACCAATATCTCTTTCACTTGAAGAGATTGTACTTCAGAACTGTATGCTTTATTCAGAAGATTTGTTCCAAAAGTCACGCGAACGTCGGATTGAGAATTTGTTAATGCATTCAAAATGAAGTCCTATGTTCTTAAATGAGAACAACTGCTTATTGGAAAAGAAATGGAGGTGAAAATAGATTGTCTGAATGATCGAGAATCTTTTAGGGAAAGATAAGCAAGTATTGAAAGAATGATTATGTCGAATGTTGAGATAAGTGCTCCTTCTCAGCCTATCTATAGCTAGTTTATCACCTGCAGTATTTAAGTTATATGACTGAATGATTATGACTGTCAACCACCAATGTCGGATTCTAACACGTCCCCTCACGTGCAGCGGTATGAATCATCGCGCAAATGTGGACAAAAGGGAGTAACGGGCCAACCTTAGGCTCTGATACCATATTAGAATCATGAGCTCCTATCATAAAACCAATTAGTACTATGGGTTACCCATAATCTTATATATTGAGTTATATGACTGTCAGTCACCAATGTGAGACTCTAACAAAAAGACAGTATTTAAACAAATGATTTTGCTCTAATCCTTGATTGTTATCTTACTGTTATTTTTTGGCAGAAGCCGAGCCTTCACCAAAAGTGGGAAGGATTCCTGGGAGATCACAAGTTAGAGAATCAGGAGCCAGTCCCCATATTTAGCATCTTCAAGTCATCTATAATAGGGCAATTTAATGTAGTGGCAGTAGTTCACGGTCATGATCGCGAGGAGGACAAAGAGTATCATGTTGAAGGTCCTTCCGATGCTGCTGCATATACGATGCACGAACCAACAGCGAGGCTAAAGAAGTGGTGGCGGAAATGAAGAGGAAAGTGGATTCTGATAGGAATGTCATGCTGGGAAAGGATGTTTTCCTGTTATGCGTAAAACCGTTGGTCGATGCTGCATTCATGATGGCTGTGTTGATGATTCTTGATCGAATCGTGGGGTGAGATGTTGATGATGCTGAAGATGGTACTCAGGTTCATGATTATGGTTTGGAGAATGATTTCTCTTCTTGAATAATGATGCTTTGTGATTTAGCCGAGTCAATACCAAGTAGCTGGAAGTAGCGTTGATCAGTTTCCTATGTTATAAGTTGATTTTTAGTTTTATTTCTCTTGCAACTGATGTTTGGATCGTAGCACTACATATCTCATACAACGAGGGGTGAGGCGCCAAGAAGTACCAATCGGTGACTGTACATTCTAACATTGATTTTCATGTTCGAACTTGCAAGATTAGAATATGCCACTGTACAGTACGAGGTTCTGAATGTCGTAGGTCGTGTTACAGTACCAGAGTTTTACTCGGATACTGTAACTTGTTGAAATTCGAAACCCATACAAAATAAAGCAATGGCACTAGAGCAGAGGCCCATGGGTCTGAAAATCTAGTAATGTTTCACTGGTTGCAGTAAGGGAGGAACGGTTGGTGTGTTGAGATTTGTTGAAGATTTGATTCACTAAAAACAGGAAAGATAACCCTTGTGAGGAGAGCTGTTAGTCTCTGACCTGAAACCCAACACGTATCGAAACGACCGATTCAACCTGAAAACCAATTTAACCTGAGAAATATTGACCCGACACGAACCCGACACGACCGAATTCAACCCGAAACCCGATTCCGACTTGAGAGATATCAATCTGAACCCGAACCCGACACGACTAGACTCAACCCGACACGACCAGACTCAACCTGATCTAAACCCGAACACGATTCAATCCAAACACTATTCAATCCCGATAGATCAACTATATAACCAGAAATGTAATCAACTCAAAA
>JAULKJ010000001.1:4855284-4868459 GCA_032355405.1 Rubia balearica
GAATTTCCAAGGTGACCGTGGAAACACACAACTCAGGCTGGGCACAACAGATGACAAGTGGAACCCTAAATTGGAGCATTTGAGAGTCCTAACATGGCGAAAACATCTCCGAAACACGGCCAGCACCAACACCACCTCCGAGACCGCCGCCCTCCTCTTCGAGATCACAACCCTTCTTCCATCCCGCCAGATCTCTTCTTCGAGGTAGAGCGTTGCTCTCGCCGTCGCCGTCCAGTGTCAACACCACCACTACCCTCCTTTCCTCCCATCGGAAACCACCCTGATTCACCACCCCAGCCACCACTGAGCCCTAGCTCATCGATCCACTAGGGAAGATGGCGGTGAAGAGATCCGATTTCATACATCGTGTTTTGAAACGGGGGAAGAAACAAAGAGCTATATTACAATGTGTTTGATGGGGAAAGAAAGAAAAAAGGGGAAGGGTGGGGAAGAAAGAAACATGGGGAAGGGTGCGACTGTTGGTCGAAGATACGCCAAGACGACGACGATGACAATCAGACGGTGGCAATGATGGTCGGTTTCTGTGCGAGAGTGAGGAAGACGTTGTGTTTGAGCATGAAGAAAACATAGGGCTGAGGAAGAAAATGAACAGGAAAATAGGGGAATATGAGAAATAAGTTAAAGGGCAAGGTCGTCATTTCAGATTTTTTAAATTTCTCTTTTTTAAAAAAAATAGGGGCAAAAGGGTATTTTCCTCAAAATCCGATAGTAAACTAGTTGACTAAAAGGTCAACATGGTTTTTAAAATCTCGTCTGAACTCGGATTAAATTGAGGGGGCGTGCAACATGAGCTATGCGGTTTCTAACAAAATTCAAATGTACTTTTAACATTGACATTTTGACAACGGTTTAAAAATATTAAGGGATAAATTATAATTATTTATATATTTTTTATTTTTTTATAAAAATCTCGTAACAATAAGTTAATAAAAGTAAGAATTAGTCTCTTGAAATACGGTCGTTCCATAAGTTATGGAAAAAAAGATTTAAACTGCAAATTAGAAGAAATCAAGATAAAAATTTTGCGTTGCATTAATTGTATCATAAACTTATAACCGGTGCACGTTGCATAATAAAATTTTAATATTGCAACTAAAATGTTTTACCTTTCTATAATTCTAATTCAACTCTGTCTTCTTATATGGTTATGAAAAGACGGTCTTTCCCAAGATTTTACCTAAAAATATACATAAAATTACTCCATTAACCATTTCAATTATAAAATGACTATATTTAACTGTTAGATCGGTTTAAACAAGATTTTGCATTGACAATCACCTCATTTCCCATGCTCAATCTGTTCTTTTATAAGTTATTTAGATTTAATTTCTTTTAAATGAGAGTACGTGTGTGAAAGTAATTAAATAAAGATATGTGAAAGAAAATGTACATTACGTTCAAGGCTATATTGATAATACAAATAGTAGTAGATTTATAAACATTTTAATATAAAAATATCAGTAATCTTTGATGCCATTCAAATATAAATTTATATCATTTTATACACAATATTAAATGTTTAGTTATTTTAATACTTAAATTCATGACCCATGGGCATTAAATTTAAAATACGCTTGAGTATCTTGTTTTTGAGGCATTACTTCAATTGAGCACTTTATAAATTTAATACCTCGTGTAAAATAAATACATTCCTTATTATTATTTTAATAATATCACACTTTTTCAGTTTAGTTCCTTTATGTATTTTTTAAAATAAAAATCATACGATGCCTCTCACTTAAAATCAGGTTGGGTAAACGGGGTTTTGCCCCAAATAATAATTAGAACCATCTTACTTCCTCCGTTTCATATGACATACTTTTCTTTTTTTTTAAAAAAAATATTTTGTGAATCTGACACACTTTCGTTTTATTATAAAATTCCTTCAATTTCATCCACTCATAATCAATGAGTCTCCAGGGTAGAAAACAAGGTTGACTATCACGAAAATGTGTGGAAAAACGGGATCATAAATGCCGACCACCATTAAATATAAGCAGTGATTGCCTTGAATCACACTAAAACAAGACGACCATACTACAATTTTTTTGCCCTGCCGATTACTTTGGTCATCTTTTTCGGAAGCTTATCTGCATTTCATTTAATTTCAATTCACTTCAATTCAAATCAATTCAATTTCGTTTAATTTGGTTATGTTCAAATCAGACCGATTCATCAAAAATTCAATTTGGTGAACGTTAACTTTATTTAGCCATATTATTATTATTTTTCTTCAATGCACTTATTTTTTGTTCAGTTCAATTCATATTACATCAAATAAAATAAAATCAATCAGATAAGATAAGATCTAAAAACGTTACCTTAATACTGGTAAAGCAGATTGCGCCACTTGGTTGAGTCATATAATATTACCGCACAAAAAATTGCAGCAAAAAGATTAAACAATGAAGGATTCACTGAATTCATATTTGTAAAGCCCACATCAGTTGCATACGTCAATTTAATAGAAGCAGAAAAAGACCAGATACAATGGAGTCCTCTTTTTCTTCTTCTATTCATAATCAGCCACTAATCATAGTCAGACTGCCGCCGGTTGATGGTGACAGGGTTAGATCAGTACTTTTATTAATAACACAGGGTTAGAATTTAGGGTTAATTTTATACTTATGTAAAAATGATAGGGTTAGATCAGCACTATCATAAAAAAAATCTTTTTGAGGAAAACTCACTCCTTATAAATATGTTTTCATTACAACTTCATAATTTAATGTATCATAAATATACTTATAATTTTAGGCTTTCGATAGGAAGTAAGAAATTTTGGTAAATACTTTCCGAAAGAAATTCATAAATTTCGCTAAATAATTTCCTTACGAAATGTGATAACTTTGTTACTAGAAAACGCATATTGCTACTCGAATACTGCTACGGACAGAGACAACTTTTCATTATAGAGACCGAATTTGTATACTTCCTTCGTGCAATATAATTTGGCATATTTTGACTTTTGAAAGTCAAATAAAGTCAAATTCAATCATTAAATTATATAGTAGTATGCAAGGCTATTATCATGTCAAATGTTGTTGGATTCATCATCACGTATTTTTTTTAATCAATATTTTTACATATATTTGTATGCACATGAATAAAGGTATTAAAGTAGTTGAAAATTGATTCAGTTGAATTCCAAAAGTCAAAATGTGCTCATTTATCTGGGATATAAGGAGTATTAAAAATTAATTGGAATTTAACATACAAATTATAAATATATTTATCATACATTAGATTATGAAATAGTACTTTAACAATGATTGTTGAAATACACATTATTTTTCAAAAAATAAATAAATTATGAATTAATAACGAAGGCATATTTATAAGGAGTTGACTCTCCTTAATTATTATTTTTTATGATATTGCTAATCTGACCTTATCTTTTCTAGAGAAGTGTTAATTTAACCTTGTATTTGTTACTAAAGTGCTTATCTAATCCTGTTTTATTAATAAAAGTACATATCTACCCCGGCCACCATTAGCCGGCGGCAGAGCCTAGGGATATGATGGTCATTAAATTTTTAATTTTAAACCCATGGATATTTTTGTCTTTTTATGTCAGGTCAATGTCTGAATTCGTTTAGTCAACACCGGAATAGTGCAATTTTGGATATATCTACACATTTCTCCAAAACATAGGGTTAGATTTGAACTTTCAAATTTTACAGGATTATTTCTATATTTTCACAATTTAATAGGGATTATTTTTGCTCTTTTCCCTTTCATTTATCGAATGGGAATTTATTATATATATAGTGTGGCTGGAATCAAAGTTAAAGATAAGTATGAATTCCTAAGATTATTATGAAGATCTATATAAATCCGTAAATTTATTCAGGTTCCTAATATCCCTGCAAGCTCATGGAGACATATGGAGCTTGGAACGTAGAGTGGCAAAATGAGTTATATTAGCTATCTGATCAAAAGAGCGAACATGGTGAATAATTAAAGAGCCATCATCCACTTGTTCGCGGACGAAATGATAATCAATTTTGATATGTTTTGATCACTGATGAAAGACCATGTTAGCTGAGATGTATGTGGCACTCAAATTATCGCAAAGAAGAATAGACGGAGGGGAGAAAGGTGCTTGGAGTTCTTGCAAAAGCTGTTGTAGCCAAATGAGCTTTGTGCCTGCAAATTTATCGCCGATACTCTGCCTCTGAGCTAGACTTAGCAACAACATGCTGCTTTTTGAAGGACCAACTGATAAGATTATCGTTGTAGTAACTGGAAAAACCGTGCTGTGATTAGCACTCATCACCACCTGACAACCAACTAGCATCAGAGTAAGCAACAAGGCGATGATTAGTGTATGGATGAATGATAAGCCTTGAATCCTGCGTAACTTATAAGTAACGAACAATAGACATGTGAGTCTCTATGGGGTTAACGCATGTTTACTCATGAAACATCTTATCCATAATTAGCCAGGCGTTGATAGTGGTAGCTGCACGAACGACATGAGCAAGGAAAGATAGAAATATATAGACTAAATCCACAACAGAACCAGGCAGTCCTTCTTCTTCCATGCTCCATAGGCTGGATTATGGTGCGGAGTCACAGTATAACAAAAATTCAGACGGGACCGATCCCGGGTGAATAAAATCATCAAGCTCATAGCCGATAAGAGAATACTTGATCGAGTGACAACATAGTAAGTAGTTTTTTTTATCGAAGTGAAATTGAAGAGCGGGGAGTTTGAGAGAAGATGACTTGTTAGAGACAACAATGACAAAGAGGTCGGAATCAGTGTTGGTTGAGATGGACTCATTGCCGGCCATCGGAAGAGCAGCGGCAGTGACAAATAGAAGAAGAGTAGGGTTAGGTTGAAAACGGATTGTTTAACCTGATATGATATGAAGAAGGTAAGAATTGTGTAAATTGGTATTCTCGTCTCTTTCAAATGAATAAAAAGGGGTGTTAGAAAATTTGAAATGTATGGCCAAATGATAAAATAATCTTCAATATATTTTTATTTACTATTTTAGAAGTTGATCTTAACTTTCATCAACACGGGACAAATTAGTAAATTATTCATAATTGATGTATAATTTAATATTAAAATTTTCAATTAACAAAAAATAAGATGAATATTTTCCCCCAAAAAATCACGTGCTCATATATCATTTTACTATGTTGTTTAAGCAAACCACCCTATTAATTTTATCGATCTCTTTTTTACAAATAACTAAAAACTCAACTAATGTTAATCAACTCCACGATTGCTAAACAAAGCCTTTATATATTTATTTTTTGTTATTGGGAAGTAATTATAAAAATAAAAATGAAATTTAAAATGAAATATTTAATACATTTGTCGATTTCTGCCAAATTTAAAGAGAGAAAGTAAAGCTTTTACTATCCACTAAAAAAAACTTTAAAAGAAACGGTGAATTTGGAAAAAGAAATGAAAAGAAAAATTAGTTCTAAATTGGTAGATACCTGTGCTAACATTGTCTACAATTATTGAAGCAAAGACGCAAAAGTGGCAAGAATCAACCATAATAGATTTATAACAAGCTCCACTAAATCAAGGAAAGATCAAACTGAACCGTTTTGAGTTCGTCAAAGAATACAATATTCCCCGTTCTTTAGAGAAGAATCGAAGAAAAGTGAGATGCAAGTTTTATACATTTTGAGTTGAAAAAAGACTTCTCCACTTATGTGGTTTAATTAATGAGTGGGTCTCTTGAAAAAAAGTCTTTCCATACGTCATAGAGAGACCAAAATTTAAAAGGTAAATTAAAAAAAATGAAGATAACATTTCCGAGTTGCATAAATTGAGTTATAAAGTTTATAACTACTACACGTTGCATAATAAATTTTTTATATTGCAACTAAATTTTTTTACCTCTTATTATTCTAATTAAACTCATCTTTCCGTAAGCCTATGAAAAAACGGTCTTACCCGAGACTTTGCTTTAATTGAGTGAAGGAAAAATACAGCTCGTACGTGATGCATCATTCCAAGCTGAAATTGACAAAGGAAGCTTCACTTCACTTCTAAAAGTTGCATTTTCGAAGGAAATTGTCTTAGTGTCACTATTTATATGCTTGCTCTAACCATTATGACTGGATCCCTCCGGTCTTTATATATTGGCACTATTTTTTTATGGTGTTTTTATATTGATACATTCATATTTTGATAAATTTTAGATTATTTTTATTCACTAAATTTACTTTTTACTCTCTCAATACAATATCCTCCACCAATGCCAATATTTTGGGATTACTTCAAAATTACGCAACAAAAGAAAGTAGTAGTTTAAGGCTGTAATTGTTGCTTAAGAATGAGATGATGGCGTCGAGGAAGAAATCAATTTTCATAATTTCAACATAGATTTAACGTCCGGAGTTCAAATGATAGATTGTAATACTTTTTTGGGTTATCATAATGTTAGATTAAAAGTGTCAATATAACCCTGCAATTTCAAAAATAGTCAATATAAAATCTAACCCTAACTTTCGAAAGATTTTTGCCGATATACTAAAGCCATTGTTTCCGACATTGATTCTCTCAATTCAGGCAATAATAAAATTGTGAAATGACTAAATTACCCTTAATGTAGAATCTGAAAACTTTATTCCAATAATGCCCCTGCCACCACAAGTCACCACCTTCACCAGCCACCACCTCTGCCATCTGCTTCGCCTCACTGTCGCCGCTGGCACCTCCACCACCTAGCCGTTGGCACTCCCGCAATCCTTTCTCGGCACCGGCAAGGCCACTTCCACCACCACCTCTGCGCCCCATTCTCAGCGCCGCAAGGTCACCTCCACCACCTCCTCGCCATTGCCACCTCCACCACCCGCTCTCGGCGCCGACAATGATACCTCCACCACCCCTTTGTCGTCGCCACCTCCGTTACTCCTTCTCAGTTCCAAATCCGCCACCTCCACTACCTCTTCGCCACCCCCGCTCAACACCACTGCCGCCGCCCTTATCTCCAATGTCAGAAGCCCTCCTCGCTACCCCCGCTTGCCACCATAGTCGCCTCCTCGCTAAAGTCAGGGTTATTTTAGTACTTTTTCTACTTTTTAAACCATCTGAAATCGTTTCATAGCTCAAAATTATCTTTTAATTAATTTATTGTTTCTAAAAAAATATTTTCAATTTATGATTTCATTACGATGTTCAAAGACTCATTGTAAACCGAATATATTTTATTTTCCATTCAATAATATTGCAAAAAAATTATCTTCTTTATAGTGGAAAATTTGATCATATAATTTGATACTTGTGAACTAGCATTTATTTCTCGAATTTGCTCTAGTGAATCCTCTATCTTTGGAACTGCGCTTGTGAATCGTCACATTTTCCAACTGTATCAGAAAGAGAACTGAATAAAAAGTGTGAACTGAAAAAGAAGGAAAAAAACTTGCTCATGCCAATAGATAGGGAAGATTTAAAACTGCAGTATCCCTAGAAACTTGTCTTAAGCTCCTCCTACAAAGGTTTCCACATCCTCTTTTGAGTTCCCCACAAATGGGATAAGGCCCAGAGAAGATCCCGAGAATGCTTATTCCGACTGTAGCATCCATTTCATTGCCTTTGCCTAAGACCGGGAATGAAGTTAGCTTTCCAGCAATGGCTACGAGCACTCGAGCGAGCTTATAGTGTCTGGTATGTTGTTATAATCAACACTTACATAAAACAGGACAAGATTGAGCAAACCATTACATTTCGTCCCAACAAAAACAGCTGCCAACCATGCTGCATCAACAATTCACCGAAGATGTTTAACATTCAACAGGAACAAACTAAAGATCAGTGCACGGAAGAAAATAGGCCTAATTTGTTTAGAATCAAATAAAGCACTGTAAAACCCATCAAAGGAAGCAAAATAATCATAATGACCATAATCATTAGTCATTATATATTTACAGAACCTGCCACACTAAGATGTTTAAAGAGATGATGCTTTATTGACAAGCATATATTACCATGTCAGTAGTATAAACTGCTCAGGCAAATAAAATAAAAGCCCGTTGAATTATTCTCTTCTTGTGTTTTATGTGTCTCTTTCTTCCCTTCGGGAAACTATACAGCAAAACTACAAAATAACATATACTGCCAGTATCAGTATCGAATGTCAAGCCATTAGGGGCCTTTGGCTCTGAGCAAAAGCATCCTTAATCATACAAGCCCTCTTGCTCCCGTACATCCACCAGAAAATCAACCATCTCCTGTTACCGAAGCCCTTATCAGTGTCAACACTAGCCGGTATTTAGACTCAACTCGATTCACCTTAATGGTCAAGAAACAAGAAGAGGCAAAAAGAACTCACAGCGAGGGGAATTGGCTGGGGAAATCGCTTGTTGGTACCCAGTAAGCTTTCGTAACTTGCATTCCAGCTACAGAAAGACAATAAGAATATAGGATTAAATAAAACTAAAATGAGGAAAACAAGGAAACAAGAATAACAAGCAAACATACTTCTGATATTATTTTGTTGAAAATATACTGTTCTTATAATTATCAACTCAGATTATACATACTTATTTTCTCACAGAACCAAACTACGTACACATGGCTAAGTATCACTGCAACAAACTGATTGCAAATTTGAAATTTCCACCAGAAATAATAAGGAGAAGATAGATGTAAACACCTTAGGATGGGTTCGTCAATTTGTTTTCTGCTTTCATGCTTTTTACCTCCATTCCACTCAGTCCTTCCCTGGTTCCAACGAAGAAAACCTGCAATTAGGAAAACTATAGTATAATGACAGGAAGATTTAAATTGAACCAAAATTCTCTCTAACAGGTGTTAAACTACACCGTGAGAAAGGTAAAAGGACACTGAAAAGGATGAGAAGGGGGAATAAGAGCATAGTAGCATCCTTTTCCACTAACTTCAATAGCAGTAGGGCAAGAATACCCTTTTGAAATCAGTAAAGACGAAAGAGAAGTTTATGAAATGTACTTGCCCTGATTGATAAATTCAGACTGGTTAGCGCTGATGACAGTGCCACTTTGCTGACTCGCACTCTGATTTGATATACTGATAGATGACATACTTCTCTGAGACTGAACCATACTATTCTCCAAATCACAAGCACTTGTGCTCCAAAAATCTTCAGATATGCTGGGTTTCTTCACCAACCGGCCTTGTATTCTGAGTCCCTTTGATGGCTCATCAACAGCAGTAATTGGATGAGCTTTGACGCAGCAGCCAAAACAGTTCCTGTTCTGTTTCAAGTCAATATTATTCATGTATACAGCATATATCAACAGAATTGCGGAAATTCATCGAACTTGTACTTTGAGAATATGAAGCGGCTCAATAGTTCAGAAGTATTATAAACACAAACTAGAACTTCCCAAGCTAGATCAGGAAAATTCATTCCAGTCAAGCTCGGAGATCTAAGGTTTTCTTTTAACTAGATTGGTTTCTTAATTTAGATTAAGAACAAGAAGTTTAGATCTACTTGCATATAATAAGAGTAACTGACAGAAATAGTTTTAACAAGAAGAAATGTCAAGTAAAAGAAATCACTTTAACTAATTAGTAAGAAAAAGTATAAAGCGAACTATTTGGCGAAACATCAATCACAATTATTATCACCAATTTCCACATCCTATTGACTTGTCCTCATTTTCTCCAATACTCTGGAAACAAGGAACAGAAAGGGGAAGAAAATAATATCATACATGGTTTTATCAGTGTATTAATCAAACAAGAAGTCCAAAAATTGGAGGATTATGATCTAGACTGGCCCAAAGATTTGGCCCAGGGCAGTATAGCTGAGAAAGGCCCAGCAGATTGTCTTAATTTGAAGCCCTGTGGAGTAATAACAGCGACAAATCCGAAAAACCGACAGAGGAAAATTAATCTGTCGTTGAGTCACGCCCACAAGCATTGTATTGACCAATGACCGAGGGAAACCGGTTAGTTAATAACTTAATGCAAGGCCTATATGGACAAAACATGCTTACAAATATTAAACAAATCACGTAAAGATATCATGCTATACTTCTACACAGTGCCATGATAATTTAGACATCGGAGTGCAAATGGAGTAAAGAAACCTAGTGCATATCAGCGCGTGTAGAATAGTTGGGAGATTAGCACAAGCAAGTGGGAGCTTGGCAGCTCCATTGTAAATCCTGTTCGCCAGTAGTACATGCCTAGTGTTAAACTGTTCAGCCCATTGATTTTTCTGCCTTTCCATTTCCCCTTAAAGCGCTCATTGCCAATTCCACATTAATCCACCTAATATCATCCTCTCAGAATGTAACAGCCGATACACTGATATAATGATATGCTTCTTTTTATCTTACTAATCGGTAGACTGACTCCTAAACAAACAATCTAGGCAAAGGATACACTAATTTACAAAACAGCTATACCATTATCCTCCTTATCTCTTTTTGTTTGGATCCAATATCCCGGAAATGAACACCCTGTCACCAATCCCCTTTTCTCCGTTATTTGGGCAGGATCAGGCAGCTGGTGTTCTCAACCAGAAACCCACCCACCACATAGAGCTCTCTACGAAAAGCCACCCGAGTCTCTCTTTAAATGTGTTAAACCATATCCCATCCAGTTTATAGCACAATACCCAATATGCTAACACAATTTTTGGTCTCCTAAATGCCAACCTCAATCAGTATCTCAATCGAAAATGGTTAACATACAAAGAGGCTTACACACAACACAAGTACAAAAATCTAACATATCTACAGTAAAAAACAAAATTGAAAACCCAGCTCAAATTAAAAGGCTGAAATCAGAAAACATACCCCATGCAGGCAAGAAAAGTGGTGATCCAATCACTGGAAGAAGAGTGCAGCATCATATACCTAAACATGCACTGCCTTCATCAATCCCCCAATTTGTCACCGCCTCCAAAAAAAACCCTAGCAATATTTAACCCAAGTCAGAAGAACGGTAATATTAATGTTAGCTAAACTACAAAGTAAAGTAAAAGGCAATAATTCTGAAATTGCTATGGCGCACCCACCTAATAAAGCAAGTGAATGCACAAACCGCAACTGCAACTGCTACTTCGGGCGGACCGGAGGGTTCGGCCGGAGAATTTGGAGAGTGCGATTTTGGGTATCGAGAGGTCCGCCGGGAAGATATTGGGTGGTTGTAACGAGGGACTGAAAGTGTGTGTAATTATGATGATTTTGATGCTTAGTGCTGAAATTTGGTAACTTACCATCCTATCCACTTACCACGTGCTGCTACTAATCTACTTTAACTGAAGTATACTCCGCATTGTGTTGGTTTATTATTAAGAGTTTACCCAACATGTTATCTTAAACATAGGGCTGGAAAATGTTAATGTTATTTTTTATTGAACCTTGAATAAAATTAATTTATAATTTACACTTATTCATAGACCAAAAAAAAACTCCTCATTCAGTCATGGGGTCATATTTACCACTAAATTACGGCATTAGCAATCTGTACAGTGTAATTACTTCGGCTCTAAGTTTCCACTTGGGATGTATTATGAGTCTCGTGGCCATTAGCTGAATGGGTCAAAAGATTTTTGTCCATTAACACAAAGTGGCTCAACATGTTCCGTTATGTGTCACTATGTGCTATACTAATAAGATTCTGCCATGCATTCATTCTAATAAAATTACACCAAAATAAAAATTATTAAACTAATATTAATTAATTTAAGAGAAACACATGACAAAATCTTATTGGTGTAACACACAGTGATACAAAAAGGTGTAACAGAAGATCCAGAGCCAGAAATTGCAATGTTATGTGAAAGAAAAGGAACATTCTCCTTTCACTTTTAACCGAAGCTCCCACCACTAATCACTGTTACACTTTTGAGGTGGATTATGTCTGTGGGCTTCTAGTGAATTGTATTATGATACTAATCACTGTTTCGTCTTAATACTTTTGATATGTTTCGTCATAATACCAAACAGTCTTACATATATAACAATTAATTTTAATGTTTGAAATTATCTTAGTTTGACTTTCAAAAGTTAAAATGTGTCAATTTCTATGGAACAGTAGAGGTACTAACATTCTACTATTTGGATCAATTTTTTTTGTATAAATAGAAGAATTTTGAAATTGAATTAAGAAATGAAAATAATAATGAATAAATTAGCCAATTATTACAAAACAGATGAAATTAAAAAGTGTGACCTTATGAGAATACAGAGGGTACTAATAGAGGAGCGTATCAAAACTTTTCTCAATTGAAAAATTAAATGACCCACACGTTCCCTTTGCTTCTCTAAACACTTGTGAGATTTTCTAAAATTTACAGCTACACCCAAAATATGAAAAATATATTGACTTTATTTTTAGAAACTGGAAAGGACCTCTCTTTTTTTTTGAAACTGTGGTGGAAATTCCAAATTGGAGAAACCCCATGGGCTCAATTCATTTGGTCTCTCCCTGTGTCAGCTAGGAAATCAAGGAACTGGCAAAGAATTTGTAGTGTAAACAGTGAAGCTGAGTCTAGAACTAGGACAATCATAGGAGATGGATCCTGTAATTTTTGGACATCCAACTGGACTGATCATGGTCCCTTACAGGATATCATTGATCAGAACCAGTGGCCTGACCTTGCTGACCTAACTGTAGCTTTATTTGCAGGTAACAAGCAGCAGATCCTACAAAGAATGAGTCATCAGATGTCACATTCCTTACTAGTGAAGATTCAAGAGATTTCAGTTGTTGCAAACAGATCAGACAGACTCATTTGGAAGCCTGCTTGGAATGGAAATTTCAGTTTCAAATCTGCATACAACAGCATCAGACAGAAGAGAGGTGAAATTTACACCTTATCATGTGCTTGGAATGGAAGAATTCAAAAAAAGATAAGTATTTTTATCTGGAAAATGATCAATTCCTTCTTACCTTTTGATGATGTTCTGCATTATTTGAGAATCCAGCTAGCCTCCAAATGTTGTTTTTGCAGTAATCAGGATTCTCTTTGTCATTTCTTTAATGAATGTTCTTTAGCTGTTTCAATGTGGAAGGTTTTGCATACATGGCTTCAAATCCCTGAATTTCATTTTAATACCCTTTGGGATAGGTTGCTTTTTTACTGGTCTTTAAAAGGAAAAACTGCACTTCATACTTGTCTCATACAAATCATCCCTTCGATTGGTTGTTGGTTTCTCTGGAAAATGAGAAATAAGCTGCT
>JAULKJ010000001.1:4883037-4897015 GCA_032355405.1 Rubia balearica
ATAAAATAGAAGCACCTACACTCTACACTCTACACTCTACACTCAAGCACTTATAGGAACTAATCAAACTTGCATGAAAATTTTAAAACACTCATTTTAAAGCACCCACACATTTAACTTAAAGCACCTACAAACAAAAGTAGAAGCACCTACGCTAATTTTTTTTTTTTAAATAATCAAACTTGCACGAAATTCTTAAAGCACCAAAAAATACCATTTTCAAGCACCAACACCTTCAGCTCAAAGCATCTACAAAAAAAAATAGAAGCACCTACAGTCTACTCTCAAAACACTTATAAGAAATAATTAAACTTGCTTGAAAATTTTAGAACACTCATTTTCAAGCACTCACAGCTTTAACCTAAAGCACCTACAAATAAAAGTAGAAGCACCTAAACTCTACGCTAAATATAATATAAACAAATAATCAAACTTGCAAAAAATTCTTAAAGCACCAAAAATACCATTTCAAACACCAACACCTTCAACCTAAAGCACCTACATACAAAAATAAAAGCACCTACCTCTACGCTAAAAGCACTTATAAGAAATAATTAAACTTGATTGAAAATTTAGAACACTCACTTTCAAGCATCCACACATTTAATTTAAAGCAACTACAAACAAAAGTATAAGCATCTACGCTCTACGCTAAATTTAATTTAAACAAATAATTAAAGTTGCAGAAAATTCTTAAAACCCCAAAAGTACCATTTTTAAGTACCAACACCTTTAACTTAAAGCATCTACATTCAAAATTAGAAGCACCTTAAGAAATAATTAAACTTGCACGAAAATTTTAGAACACTCATTTTCAAACATCTACATCTTTAACTTAAAACATGTACAAGCAAAATTAGAAGCACCTAACCTCTACGCTAAATATAATTTAAAAAAATAATCAAATTTGCACAAAAATTTTAAAGCACCAAAAATACCATTTTCAAGCACCATCAACTTTAACTTAAAGCACCTACAAACAAAATAGAAGCACCTACACTCTATGCTCAAAGCACTTATAAGAAATAATTAAACTTACATGAAAATTTAGAACACTCATGTTCAAGCACCCACACCTTTAACTTAAACCACATACAAACAAAAGTAAAAGCACCTACGCATACGCTAAATATAATTTACTAATAATCAAACTTGCACGAAATTTTAAATCACCAAAAATACCATTTTCAAACACCAAAACCTTTAACTTAAAGCACCTACAAACAAAAATAGAAGCACCTACACTCAACGCTAAAAGCACTTATAAGAAATAATTAAACTTGAATGAAAATATTAGAACACTCATTTTCAAGCACCCATACTTGTAATTGAAAGCACCGACAAACAAAAGTAGAAGTACCAACGCTCTACGCTAAATATAATTTAAACAAATAATCAACTTGCACGGAATTCTTAAAGCACCAAAATACCATTTTCAAGCACCAAGCATTTAACTTAAAACACCTACAACAAAAATAGAAGCACCTACACTCTACGCTCAAAGCACTCATAAGAAATAATTGAACTTACATGAAAATTTATAACAATCATTTTCAAGGACCAACAATACCATTTTCAAGCACCGACACCTTTAACTGAAAACGCCTACAAACAAAAATTGAAGCACCTACACTCTATGCTAAAAGCACTTATAAGAAATAATTAAACTTGAATGAAGATTTTAGAACACTAATTTTCAAACACCCACACCTATAACTTAAAACACCTACAAACAAAAGTAGAAGTAGTTACGCTCTACGCTAAATGTAATTTGAACAAATAATGAAACTTGCACAAAATTATTAAAGTTTCTAAACTCATTCCTAATTTAAATAGTACATACCATGTAAGATAAAAATATCTTCTCTAATACAATTAATTATTACCTTGTCACACTTATATAATTCACAAAATATTATTTTAAACCCATTAATAATTAATTAGATGGATCATAAACTTATATAATTCACAAAATATTATTTTAAACCCATTAATAATTAATTGGATGGATCATTTCAAAATATTATAATTAGTGGAGTATTTAATTTTTATTTTTATTTAAAGCGATTTCTATTATTATAATAACTTTTAGAAATGATTTTCAATATATTAATAACTATAATCCAATATTAAAAGTTATAAAAATATTTTATTACGATTGATCTAAAACTAACGTAAAACCTTCTCTTTACAATTACTGATTTCGACTTCTAAAACCTTTGTGCATGGTTATAATATATCATGATGATTTCGTATTATCAGCACAGAAAAACTCCCCATGATATGTGTGATAAATGTAGGAGGTTGGAGGCATAATTTGAGTGTTGAGCTTGGAAAATAAAATCAGATCCATATGATTCAACGGCCAAGATGGCTGTCTCACATAACATATTTGTCACACACACACACAAACACTTACACACAAACACAAACACACACACACACACATAATAAAGCACACATAGTCACACACATACACTCTAACACACCAACACACACATACATAGACACACTAACCAGCCGATTTGCAGCTGACTACAAAAAAAAATTAAATTTCTTTGGTAGTTGCAATGCATGTTTATAAAAAATTTCCTTATATATATACTTTAAAGTTCGGTGTTGTTAAATGAGATTGGATATTCTTACCCGTTGATTTGCAGCTGGCAACAACAGAAAATTGAATTGTCTTGCTAGTTTGTGATGCATGTCGTAATTTTTTCTTAATATATGCATGCTCGTAATTGTGCTGGCTGTCGTAAGCCAGGCCTGCTTACTTCGGCCTGAGGATTCGGCCTGCAAGCTCGCTGGCAGTCGTAAGTCAGGGCTGCTTATTTCAGCCCGAGCATCCGGCCTGCAACCTGCTGGTTGACTTAAGTCATCACTATAACTTTAGCTTGAATCGGGTCTGCTGGCTGCGGCCGGAGATTCTTTTTCCTTAGCCTCTTTGAGATTCAGCCTGCAACTTCGCACTGGTTAACTTAAGCCAGCAGGGCGGACTGAATCGGGCCTGCTGGCTGCGGCCATAGATTAAATGCGGAGATTAATCTTTTGCATGTTGTCCTGTAAAACCAAATATTTCATTCTTACGTGAATAACGTCAACATGTGTTAGTCTAGAAGACAACATAATACATCAACTCTTTTCCATAATGCCAGAATGCATTGAATGAATAACAAAAGCATGTAAATATACAATAACTCTTGTACATATGTCTTGGGGGCCGATAAGCAATATTTAGAGCAACAGTGCTCTTTCAATTTCACAGTGCTGTCACAAGCCAGGGCTGCTTATTTTGGCCGGGAAATCTGTCCTGCGACCTGTTGGCTGTTGCAAGGTAGGGATGCTTATTTCCTCCTGGCGATTCGGCTTGCAGCCTGCTGGCTGTCTCAAGCCAGGGCTCCTTATTTTGGCCGGATGATCCGTCCTACCTTACGTGAAAATCATATATGCAATTTCGTGAATTATTTGCTTATTAGCATACACTAATAACGTATAGTAGTACCAGGCGAATAATTATTTTCACAGAGCTATGTGATTCTGCTCGAAACTTATTTACTTGTACTTCTTCAGAGAGATACGATGATGTTTTTATTTAAGTACTTCTAACCTTGCTGGCTGATGATACAACCAGCCTTGCTCTGTGGATGTTCCACCGTAGTTTGCAAGACCCTGCCCTGCGGGCTCCTGGCATGCCTTACTTTGGCTATGATCTGCACTCTGGCTCTGGGCTATGCTGAATCTTGCAGCTGCACCAATCATTCATATAGTCTTGATGCTTGCCCTGAGTCGTTTTCTTTGGGCTGTGCTAAGCCTTGCTGCTGCCCTAAATTTTGTACTTACCTTGGGCTCTGTCGAGTCTTAATGCCGCACAGGAGAATAAATTAGGGCAGGGTAATAATATCATTACTCCATCTCCTTTTTTTCTAATGAAATCAGTGTTCCCCTTCTTCTTTTCCCCTTCCCCTGCTTTGTCTTTTCTCTTCCTGACATTTTCGCATTTGTTTTTTGCTTTTCTCTTCCTGACATTTTTGCCTTTGCTTTTTTTGCTTTTCTCTTCCTGACATTCTATCACTTTTCTGACATACTTTTCTTTCCTTTCCTTTTTCTCATTTCTTTTTTTGATCTGCTACGTTTCTCGCCGACGGTCTTGCATTTTTTGGATGCGCACCATCGTTACCGTCAGAACTGCATCTTGATCACCCTGCCCCTTGCCTTAAAAAATTATTGAAGCCGGTGACTGCTCGTCCATCGATTTCCACTGACGGTCACCTCATCTTTCCAGCGAAGAAGGCTAAAGGCTCGTCCTCTGGTGTGGGTGATGGCTGGAGGTGAAAACCAATGGCCAAGGGTATGGTCGCGTCACATCCATTGGCGGCGATATCCTTGGTTGTCCGGGCGGAGGCGTTGGACTGAAGAAAGCTAGATCTTTGACTTAGACAGCTTCTATTGAGCAGACTCGGATGACTCATCAGTGAGAAGACGAGTTTGTTAGCAGCCAAATACATCTTCAGCGGACTTTGCGAATCCGGTGAGTTGACTGGACAGACTCGGCAGACTCGGGTTGACGGGGTCAACTCGTCTAAACCCATTGCTGAGTTGACTCGCTGAACTTGGTCGGGTCTGGTCTCGCTGGATTGAGTTGAGTCTACTCGCCAACATCATCGATTTGACCTGTTCTTGTTCATTTTTTTCTTTTCAGAAAAATAAATGAATACTTGTGTCTGTATATTGGGCATGTTCTTCCCCTTATTAGAAAATGAGCGTAAAAATTGTATGAACAATATATTTACTTAGCTCTGTGCAGATGCGTTTGACCTGGCTGGTGTGCAGGTTGGTTTGAGTAGCATCTGTTAGAGCTGCGTGGGGGTCTTGACGTCGTTCCCCACAGACAGCGCCAATGTTAATACCAAAATTTGTAGTATGTCCAGCGATGAGCTGGGCCTGGAGCTAACTGTTCCGGGTTTTGTTGGAGCTGTCAATGCTGCTCTGATAGGACCTCTGTGCGGGCCTCTTTCCGGCATGATTCCGGAGTAAAATGGATACCTGTAAAAGAATACGGGTCACTCAGGACGGAGCGGTATTTAACTGCACCCGCTCCGATGCCTAAGTCGAAGAAGTGGGTATAGAGAGGATAGAGCTACAGTATCCAGGAGGCAGTAGTGAACTCATTGTATAAACCTAAAAGAGACCTTCCCTACTGATGACTTCTTATCCACTTTTATAGTTGTAGGGTTAGATATCATGCCTTTGGTTTGAGCCTGAATGAATAGTGTCATGTCTTCCAGCTCATACCTTATCATTTACACTTTCACATTTTACAAGATTATATCTGCACTTTCAAAATTTATATAATAGAGTTATTTATTCACTTTTCCCTTATCAAGTAGTAGTATTGGGGGTTACTAGAGTTTTTTTTTGGAGTACAAGAAGTATGGAGTGCTGGACTTGAGTTTTGCAATAGAAAGAAGGATGCCTAAAGTGGGTAAACGGTCAAACACAATTTGGTTCAATTAACACGACTTTGAAGTCTGGACAGACCATTGCATTGAATGTCGAGGAATCCTCCACACGTCTTCGTGGACTTGCACAATATTGGTCCCCAGCCCATTGCCACATTTGTAGTCTTGGTTGGTCTATTAATGTTGTCGAAGTATTTGCATTATGTAGCTAACGCCACTCATTGTTTTACAGTTTTCACAATTTGCATTTGATGTTTTTTTCCGTTTGTTTTGGATTCATGCATCTTCAGCAGTTTCTGTCGTCCACGGTTCCAAATTATTGGACAAGTCGTTCAATACAAGTTAAGGTCGCGATCTTCTATATTGGAGTAGATTACTATGTAATGTAGTTGTGATAGAGAAAGTATGTTAGCTGTTTCATTTTGCGATCAAAGCTTGGCATGTCAATATACCTGCTTAAGTGGAAAATGTGAGACAAAGAAAAAAGGACAGTAAAATCTTGGAGAAGTCTTACAAGTGTTTTGTTTCATGAACCTGTTGTCCAGTTCGATATACTTGCAAGAAACCCCTTGCCCTACCTTGCACTAAGGTAGAGCCGCCACTGATCTAACCCTAAATTTTGGATGAAAATGCCAATCTAACCTAACAATTTGAAATTGGCCGGAAATCAATAAACAGACTATTATACCTCTGATTGAAAAAAAACAAATAGGAAAAGTCTAATTTACCCTCATCTCTTCTTCTTCCTTGTTATATTTTTTTCTTCTTCGTTTCTTCTTTTCTTCTTCCTTTATCCCAAATTGGTGCTCGCCACCGCCATCACTCCTTCTTCTTCTTTCGCTGCCACCGCTGGTTTCTTCATTTATTTCTTCGTTTCTTCTGCTTCAACCCCACCCACCAAAGCCTAGCCCCGACAGCAATCATCCCTTCCATCAGCGAGAAGAAACCCTTCTGCCGGTGTGATCCAGCCAAGATTCTTCTTCTTTGTTTCTTCACCACCTCCCTGCAGTCACCGTCAGAAAACCCAACCCCACCCTACAGAAGCCCAGCCTCGCTAGCTATCATTCCTTCCGTCAGCGAGCTCGAGCACTACCATCGCGGTTTTCTAACCCCAGAATTCGACTTCCTTTGACGAGCACTGTCACCGTGAGAAGAAGGTCACTACGAGTGGGGGAGGAGGTAGGGTTACGGTAAGGAGGTTTGGAGGATTGGGAAATTAGGGTTTTTACGAGTGATCAGAAGGTGGTGTTGGAGAGGTGGTACTGGAGATGGGTGAGGAAGGAGGTGGTGCTGGAGATGGACAGGGAAGGAGGTGATGCTAGAGGTAGGATTACGACTTACGACGAGGAGATTTGGAGGATTAGGAAAATAGGTTATTTTACGAGTTATCAGAAGACGGCCGACTTTAGAACGACAACGGAGTGTTTGAAGAATGAAGATGTAGAAGAAGTTTGGGGTTAAAATGGTCATTAAAATTTTAATTTTAACCCCAAGAGTATTTTTATGTTTTCAAATTAGGTCAACGTTTGAATTTCTTTAGTCCACGTAGAAATAATGCAATTTGGGTATATCTACACCATTGTTTAAACTCTTAAGGTTAGTTTAGCACTTCCAGATGCATGGAGTATTATACTTGGTGAATAGTTACTACTTTATTATAGATTAAGTATGTAAAGTGCTCTTAATCTTATTTCAAATGAAAGGATGTAACCAAACTCAACCGACTTAACTAATGGGTTTTATTCATTGACATGGGAGCCAAATATTACACTCCTTAAATATTGAAAATATATACTCTCGGTGCCAATCTAAATTGCCTATTTACTTTTTAAGAGTCAAATTTTGTAAACTTTAACATTATATATAAATTAATATCATGTGAAATATTGTAAGATTTATCTTAATATATGTAGTATTTTTAAAGTATTAATTTTTTATGCGACATTATTATAGGTAATTAGAGATATTTATAGTCAAACATGCTCATTGAAATTGTGAAAAAATAAATAAACAATTCAGAGTGAGATGAATGAAGTATTTACAACGTGGGTCATGCATGCTATGGGAGCCGCGGGATGAAGCGATGCGAAACAACAACATTCTTGTGCGATCCACTAATTTTATTCCCACCTCCATCCCATTCCTTCCAAAACTTCCCCATCTCATTTGAACAAATGTAAGTCGGTTTTATTGGGATCAATCCAAATATCATCCCTAGACGCAAGTGTTTGAGTAATGGTCCATGGGCTAGCTTATAAGCTTTCTAAAAATCATCTGGACTCATAAAACGCACTTGCACTACAAACACAGCACACAAACATTCCAATGGACAACAAGGCTCAAACCAAAACCCTCGCACACACATACATACATACATACAGGCACAGACGCTCGATCCACAGCCATTTATTCCAAACAATCAACCAAGCAAACCTTGTTTTCATCACGTCGTGAGAATTGGAGGCAAGAAATCAGCCCTCGAACCCAGAACCCGACCTTTGGTGTCCGGGAAATTCTCCGTGCCGGGAAGCTCCGTGATCTCTCCCTCCTCGGTCACGCCAATGGGGTAGCTCAGCAGGTGGCCCGGAAGATCATGATCCAGGCTCTCCCTCGAGTACATGTCCCAGTATTTTTCGCCTATTTGGTTTACCTTCTGGATGCATTCCAGGCTTTGCGGTTGCAGAAACAGGTCGTCCAGCATTCCCATATGCTCGTACCACAGTGCCATTCGGAATCCATGGACTTGTCCCCTCGCGAGCTCCCTGATGGAGAGATGGTGCGGTTGGTACGCTCCCATCGCGATCTCCGAGTCCCTTGCTCCGTCCATTGATCTCTGGTTGATGTTAGCTGATCCCACTATGATGTACTCGTCATCAACTGCAAGAAAATGGCTGGTGAGGAAGCAACTGAAAAGAACATAAATAAAAGCTACTCGAAATGGAGATTATGAGTGTGTTTGATGGAGATGTGCTAGTAAACAAAACTGATTTATAAATACCTATCATCATTTTAGCATGGACATAGATCATAAACCGCCGGGCCTGCTGCGCTCTGCTGTAGTCCGTATCATTCTCCGGTTGTTCAGAAGGTTCATATTCTCCAGGTTTCTTGGTCTCCCTGTTTCCCAGGCAAAAGAACGTAAGATAGTCCTTCGGGTTCGCCACAATACCCTTCGCGCGTAGTGCCAGAATAATGTCCTTGTACATCATCTCCATCGTCCTCCTCTGCCAATCCAGGATCGCCTGAACCGACATGCTCTCCGGGAAACCCCTCCGGCCACATCGGGACCACGATGTAAACCGTAAACCTCTCCCCCGCTTCGATCTTGCTCACGATCTTCAGCGATAGCTCCTTCGGGATGAGATGAAGCGCGCCTATATCTTCAACCTTAATATCATCAGAATACCACGAAAACGAACTTCCGAGGAAGTACTGGTTTTCGATGTAGATGAAATGCTTCGCACGGCGGATGGCGTTGATGTAACCGTCCTGAATGCTCCGGTCGATCACGTTGTCCTTTCCGCTCACAAGTCCCGACCTGATGAATGATCACAAACTATATTAAGTTATTTATAAAATGCTATATCCGTACGAGAATTGTGAATCAAATCCTGACCTCGCTGCCTCCTCAGGTGCGTCGGGGAAGCCAAATGCTGCGCCACCATCAATCGACCGGAAAACCTGAACATTCCAGGTTTCGGGATCATCTTGAAATGTAACTGGCGATGGCGGGATTATGATGTTTTCGAGCTCTCTCAGTTCGAGGAGCAATCCCGCGGTTCCTTGTTTCCGCCATCTTTGCTCGAAATTGAACAGAACATCCCAAGCCGCCGGGCCCTCGAGCTTGGAATGAAGGTCGTGCCACGGCTCTCTCGGGCCACCTTTCTGAACCGAGGATCCTGCGAAATTCGGTTGGTGAAAATCAGTATGGTGGGTTGTATCCAATGTCCGGAAAAGGGAGTGAAACTGAGTGTCATATCTCCCATCACAGAGATCAATCCCGCCAACAAAGCTCACAATGCGCCTTCTTTCGGGATCCCCACTTGGCATTTCCCCGTCTACAACGACAATCTTCTGATGATGCGTAAAAGAGGTCGAAATCTCAATGTTCTGAATGATGCTCCTCCCATCGTCGGGGTTGCGCGGGCAAAGCACGCAATGCACCTCACTCCCCTCAAAGTAAGCCTCGGTATCTTGGTCGTGGGTGGCCATTAGGCCATCCTGTTTCAAGAGCTTCACAGAGGTCCGATCGTCCCAAACCAGCATCAGTACTCTTACTCCTGTTGAACATATATTAATAATATCAAGCAAATATTAAATAACGAAAGTTAAACAAGCAATCAACTCGTTTTCCAACAGCACCTTCACTGGCTTTCTTCTTCAGGAGCTCCCCCAGAGTCATATCTCCACCAGGCCTCGGGCGCCTCGAGTCCCTGATCAGAGTGATGCTAGTGTCCACAGACCAGCCTGTTATGTAGATCAGATGCTTAGCATTGTTGATCATGTCGAAAATGTCCTCCCAGCAGCGATGCGGCTCGTAGAACTTCCCTCCGGCCAGAGGTATCTTCGGGATGAAATTGTCGGGAACATGGGAATCCTGGTACAATGTCACCTTGCATCCATTCCTCTGGCTGAAGAATGTGTAGGGAACGCCTAGTAATAACGTTCAGTAACGTTTATCATGTGTTTCTATCGTAAAACTAATTAGCACAGCGGTAGATGTGACCCATAATCCTATATATATACCTGGAAACCGCGCGCTTCTTATGCCTCGAGACCAACTACGCTCTCGCGAAACATCGAAATACTGGACCTTGACATGGATCTTGGAATGGCCGTGAATGGGGTTATGATCTGTGTCCAGAATGGGGAGCCATCTGTCCACTTGTTGTCCGTCCAGGATTTCTCCGACAGGGAGGTAGGCTCTTCCGATCAGTTCTGCTCCGACGGGGTTGTCGAGTTTGACAGTGAAGATAACGTTAGCAGCCATGTGTGCACAGTATATGTGGAAATCCTCGTACCATCGAGGACTGGAGGCTTGTGGAAGAAGTCTTGTTCTTCCCACTCGAGCTTTCTCCAAGTCAACTGTAGCATACAGCCTGCTGCCTGTGTTCTTGAATCCAACAGCCTGTTCCAGCCCTCCAACAATCTACAACAAAAGGGCCATTCTTGAAGATTAATCCTCCAAGAGTTTGACATTATTTTCCACTAATACTAACGACATCTTCAGACCTCAGATATCTTAAACTGAAATTTGTGAAGAGAACTGAGTAAACATGGTGGAAAGATAATTATGGAAATGCCCCATTTTTCGCCATAACCAGAACGACAATCTCAGAAAACCAGACTAAAATGAAAAGCGCGAGGAAACTAAAGATTAAAGGTTTTAGATCAGTTCTAACTATGATGATCTCTAAGAGAAGAAAAGCAAATTAAGCAGAATGAAAGGAAGGTTTACCTTGTGCATAAGGTTGAGACCAAAGCCACTATGAAGCTTATCAATCTCATAGATAGTGGCATGAAAGGTTCCATGGAGCAAAATCAGAGCCATATCTCTTCCTTCAATTCAAGGTTTAGCCAGAAATTTTGAAATGTTCAAGCAAAAGACATGTATGCAGTTCAGAAAATAAGCAAATTCAGCCAAAAAGGCCGGTAAAAACAGAGATCATCAACCTAAATGCATTCAAACAAAAAGGGAAGATGATTTCAAGAGTCTTACAATAATTAAAAAAGAAAATGATAACAACTAGAGTTGACCTTCATCAGCTAAATTGATCTCCTTACCTTTGATGAGTTAGAGAGCTAAACAGGGGAGGCAATAGTGTACTCCCAAAGGAGGTGAAAGTAAGTGAAGATGAGGAGGACAAGTGGATCGAAATAAATGGTTTTGAATTGTCAAAGGAAAACGAGAATTGCATTTCTCCCACTCCAATAATTTCACACTCGTGCTTTCACCAAATTCAGTTGCATCATACATGTCAAATTGGCAAACCATAGAAAATAAGTGACCATACTCCATGGCCAAAAAATGTTATGTTTCCCCAACCGATCTCTTAGGGTGTGGGGATGCCACGTGACATCTCGACACCCTAATATTTACAAACATTTTTATCGATTAATCTTTTCTCTCAACAGTACATTCTCTCAATTTTCATATTTCCAACGTGAACCTAATCCAACTTTCCTTTCCTTACAAACACCACATTCTTTCTGCAAATTCTGCTACCAGCGTTCTTTCCATTGTCGCTTTAAAAGTGCTCCTATTACTTGAAATCCTGTTTCTGCCACCGTCTTCTTTATTATAATTCAAAATATACTATTCTCAAAATAAAGTTAAAACTAAATCATATCTCATCATTATACAAAGCAAAAAAACGCCATTCAACAATTACCAAATGAATTAGCACTAATTTAGCAGTGGTTCCATGATTATGATTATGACCATGAGCATTACCACTTTAGTAGTTGAGTTGAATGATCATTGTCTTATTATCTTCCACAGTTGCGCAATTCAGATCCTCTTTCTTTATGAGATGGGGTCCCTAATACTCGAGCAAAATCTACCACCTTATCGGGCCAAGGATTGGATCCAATCACCCTGCTCCATTTGGACTTGGGGTGCTATGTCTGTCGGTGTCCTCCTCTACATTCGGGTCGGATAATTTTTTGGCCCTTTATGTCACGCGGGTCCGGAGTGTGGAAAGTTAGGAGTTGACGTTCCAGTTTCAGTAAGGCTAAAATAATAGAGAGGCAAATCACTCAATGGCCGACAGAGACTGAGTGATTAGGATTATTATCCTTAAACTTTGGCCACAACCTGTTGGTTCAACGATCAAAATCAAAATTATGAGTCATAGTTATTGACAAATTAAACAATGGTGTGTTGGCACCTCGGATTATAATCTTACCTACCCTGTTTGTGGAGAGTCGGGCTTCGTCCAACGGTCACATTCCCTTTCTAAGTTGTGAATGAAAATGTAATGGGAGCATCCACGTGATCGGATAAGTGAATAAGTATCTGATTAAGTTCTTCAAGATTATGAATGTGAATTCTAATAATTGAGAACTTCATCCTCAAGGAGAGTTGTTTATGGGCACAAGGAAGTAATCATCAATAGCTGTTCATTGAACGTCGTGATTTAACTCCTCGTCAACCTGAACCGCTAGGATGGCGAGACCTTGATGGCAAGAGATTTTGCCTTGGGTTTTGATCATAATTAGACCGGGGAATTTAAGGCTTCATGGCGAAACCGATTGAGAAAAATAAAATGTAAGAATTTTTGAGATTGGAATCAGCTGCTACTTGTAACATGGATCCAAACTGACTGGAAAGTTCATGTGGCATCTAACACCCTTGCAAGATTCCGAACAGACTAGCCATATACCTTATATTTGCATAATTCCAATCAACATTTCCAAATTCCAGGCAGACACGTAACTTGTCAATTTATTATGGTAGCGTTTCACTAAATTATTTCATACATATCTTGACCAACACGTATATAAGAGAAATATATTTTAGAATTAAGTATTAAAATAACATATGTTTTGATTAAAAGTGTCAATCTGTCATTGTACAATTTGAAAATGCAAATCTAACTCTGAGAACTTGAATTTGGTCGAAATTCTGTGAATTGATAATTATACATTGTTTAAAATTAAAATTCAACTATATTATCCTTAGTGTCTATTAACAAAAACTTAATCATTTTCCCTTCATTTTTCTCCGCCATTGCTCTTCTTTTTCGACAGCGGCGCCATTGCTTTTCTTGTTCAGCACTGCGAAAAAGGGTTTTATTAACCTTCCCTGCCACAAGTTTTCTGGTGGCCTTCTCTTCTTCTCAGCGGCACCATTTTTTACTTCTTCTCTGCTACTCCCCTTCTTTTTTCCTGCGGTTTAGAGTTTGGTGATGGGTCGACTCAGAGGAGGAGCGAGTGGAAACGCTTGGAGATGGCGCGACAGCGAAGGAGAGTTTTGATGTCGGATTTGGGGGTTGTGGCGGCTAGGGTGGTGGGTGGGTGGTGTACAAGGGGGCTGTGGGGGTAGACGTGAGGCTATGGTGGTGAGGTGAACAACAAAGTTGGTGGAAGGGCTGTGGTGGTGGGGGTGGGCGGTGGCAATCAGTGGTGGTGTTGGAGTAAACGGGGGTTTTGGTGGTGGGTAGGGGTGTTCATGGGTAGGGTCGGGTCGGGGAGGGTCCGCTATCCCGGCCCAAATTGACCCAAAATTTTGGGACAAATGAGTCGGGTCATGTCGGGTCAAAATTTCCATAGTTTCGGGTCGGGTCGGACTGGATCATGGGTCGACCCAAACCGACCAAAATCATATAAAAATAGTGATTTTTAATAATTTATTTATTTAAATAAATATATTATTTTAAATGTAATAATATTTAAATGATAAATAAAATTCTGATTTAATTTTATATAATTTAAAATAAGAATATTATATTATATTTAATTATATATTATTCACTTAATAAAAAATATAATTATTTTAATTTTACTTAGAATACTTT
>JAULKJ010000001.1:4903760-4914416 GCA_032355405.1 Rubia balearica
ATAACAAATCATTGTAGATTATATCATTTAAAGGGAAAATAAAATACTAAAGATAAAATAGTGCTAAAGAAAATACAAAATTCATACTTTTGAAATTGATGACCTTCTTATTTTTATTTAAGTTGTGCTCTCCTCTCTTTGATCATATAAAAAGTATCGATGATCGTATCAATGTCAAATGTCTCACGTATATCATTTTCAATATAGACCAACAAATAATCTAGCAGAAAATTATCTTCCATTTGGTTGCGGAGATTTGTTTTCACAATTATCATGGTTGAAAAAACTTGTTTAGATGTTGCAGTAGATGCTGGAAGAGTCAAGACAAGGCGCAATAGTCTATAAAGTAAGGGATACACGTCTACCTTACTCCTTGATATCGTATTTGAAAGTTTATATTTTTTCCTAAAATTATGTCACTTCTATGTATACCATATTGGTTTTTTTTAAAATCAAATCTTAATTGGAATCATATTATTTCTATTAAATAAATTTCGTATTTATGTACTGCATACATGAATCAAAACCATTTTAGACTTTTAGTACATATACAACTTGTAATTGGAATCAAAATTATTTTTTACCTTTAATATTATACTACTGTGTACAACTTGGATTAGGCAAAAAAATATTTTTCGGTTAATACTATACTTGTAATTGGAATCACATTTAATATTATACGTACAATTTGGAATAGACAAAAACTTGTGTATAGTTAGATAAAAACCAAATATAATTGGATAAATATTAAAGGAAAAATTAGATAAATAGGAATTCTATTTCTTGTTGGACTCTGAATTTTTTTTTAAAGTATAGCTTTTGTTCCCGTATACAATATATCTTGTGGTTAGGAATTATTTTGGGGGGGACCACCACCTTTTTTTTACCATACACAAACAAAGAAAATACAAATAAAACACAAATTATTAATGGTAAAATAAGTTGGCCAGGACCAGGCACCCCCTGGTCCCCCAATGTTCCGCCACTAGATGAAAATTTGGGGAGGTTTAAAATATCTGAAACCAATGTCTGATCTTATTATTTGAGATCACATTGAAATTCCCATTGTGATGTTTTATGGTTTCATTTCCGAAATGAAACACCCTGAGACCCCACTGACATACTTTTAGAATAATAAAGTTTGACTAAATTGTTTTTTTTGTCCCCGAGATACTATCTTTTACCATATTTTGATCTCCAAGAGTAAAACTGCGTATAAATGGTACCTAACATTTTGAATGTGAAAATAGTGGTCCCCAAAACCATTTTCTGGGCGATTTTCCAGTTTAAAATTACAAAATTACCCTTACATTTTTCGGCCAAAACCGCCTAGAAAATGATTTTGGAGACCACTATTTTCACTTTCAAAATGGTAGGTACCATTTATACGCGGTTTTGCTCTCGGAGACCAAAACATGGTAAAAGATGTATCTCGGGGACAAAAAAAACAGTTTAGTCATTAAGTTTCAAGTCAATTGTACACTGAAGGTCTTGAAGTATTTATTCAATACCATTCTAATGTCTCTACATGGGAGAAGAACTATATCTCACTAATAAATTCACTGCAAAATTTATATCAGGGTGAGTATGGCCTGTTAGGGTCAATGCTGCAGGATTATTTCAATACTTTCGACAAAAGCTTAGAATTATTTTTGACACATTCATATTTTATAGAATTATTTTAGCACCTTCATGTAAAAGCATATGGTTAGCTATGTAATGTTCCTAAATTAAATTTATGTTCGCCTAAATGGCTGGAAAAAGCTATTGAACAACATGTGAGAGAATAAATTAGAGGTATAAACGAACTGGGCCGTGATCGAGTAGTAGTGTGCTCGAACTCGAAAAAAAATTATTATGTTCGTGTTCGAGCTTGAAATCGTTAGAGCCTAAAAAAATTATTTCGTTCTCGTGTTCGATTGCTTGTGATCTGCTCGAACTCGGTTCGTAACTCGATCGAATTCGAGCTTGAGCTCGGGCTAGATTAGGTCGTTGAGCTCGTTACCTTCGAGCGAGCCAGTACAATCCTCTAATTTATACAAAATTGTAAATTAAAAAAATAATATACTCCGAACAAAAAATAATATATAGGTATATACTCGTGAAACTCGACGAGCCTACCAAACAAAAATGAAGAAGTTCAAGATCGAGCTCTCCTAATAATCGAGCTAGTTCAAGCTCGGTCCGTGTTCATTTAGCTCGAGTTCAAATCGAGCTTTTGCTTGATGTGTTTGCGAGTTTTTCACGGACGGTTTGGTTCGTTTACACCCCTATAATAAAGAAGGTTTTTCCCAAGACTTTGCCAATAAATAAAGGCTCGGCTAGATTTATCAGCTGCATTGAGCCGCCACTTGAGTCAACCTTTCGCCACGTGTCAACACAGAATTAATTTTGAAATAAAGGAAAGAAAAGATGTCCTGAAGGTTTGGGTGGAGGAGGGAATAAAACCAGAGATATCCCCTCTCGCCATATCCATCTCCAAAGAATATTCCTAAACATATTCTCTCTCCTCTCTCTTCTTTAACCCCTCTCTCTCCATGCGCCACATTCCCCCCATATTTTTGCCCCCTCCATCTGTGTTCATCTTCGATTGAATCATCCACACATCCATCGATCGTCGATCGATCATGAAGTTTGGGAAGAGCTTGAGCAACCAGATCGAGGAGACCCTGCCCGAATGGAGGGACAAGTTCCTTTCCTACAAGGAGCTCAAGAAGCGCCTCAAGATGATCGAGCCCAAGAGGATTCCCGCGCCTGAGGACGCCGCCCCTCCGTCGAAGAAGCCACGCCTGGACGACGCCGGAGCCAGCATGACGGAGGCGGAGGTGGATTTCGTGCAGTTGCTGGAGGATGAGCTCGAGAAGTTCAATTCCTTCTTCGTCGAGCAGGAGGAGGAGTATATAATCAAATTGAAGGTTCTTATTTCCTACTCTATATATCCTTCCTTTTTTTCAGTAATTAGATGATTAATTCAGCATTCTGATTGTTCAATCGCTATTGATTTGTTAAGGTTTATGTTTGGAATATTTGCTCTGATTTATGATCCCATGGATTGGCTGTTCTTTTACCATTTTCTTCAAATTTGATTCTACAGTTAATTAATTATTAGATATTTTGAAATGCCATATGTCGATAAACAGCTATCCTAGGACTCCTGTGTATGTTATTAAGGTTGATTAGTTTAATAAGACTGACAGTGGTCTCTCAGGCACTGATCAACTTAACTGCTGTTCAGATACACCATTTCTGGCGTGGTTGTGCTGTTCTTTTGGAGTGGCCTATTTTGTCCAATGCTATCCACGTTATGCAATGGCTCATTTAATAATGTCACGAACATAATAGACCTTGTCCGGTAATAAAAGTAGAATGTTGTCGTTTTATAGCTTGGACAAGATTGGATTCGAAATATGGGCTGAGGATGTCAATTGTGGAGTATGTAAGATACAGTATCCTGGCTACTTGGACACATGAGTCTTTGTTGCTAAAGGATCGTGTGTTATTTTATTTTACTTTCAGTTGCTACTTTATAACCCTTTATTTTCAAGGATGTTGGAAAAGTATCACTGTATCGTATCTATATTAAGATGCTATACGAGATGCGCATCAAAGTACTTCCTATTTCAGTACTTATGACATGGCCTCTCTGGTTCCTAGCCGGTTATTTATTAAGTCTCTAATAGGACTTTGGTTTTTGAGTTAGTGGCGATTGGTAATTGCTGAATATTGAACATCACTGAAAATTTGTATGTGATTGGTAGGTGTCAATATCTTTGTTGATGTTTCTCTTCAACTTTAATCGTCCGCTTGCACTTGAAACAAACTTGGCATGTCGCACTTGAAGCCGATGTTTTCATTTTTACACCAAACCATGGGTGACCTGTTGATTTTTATATTTGTTTTTTCTCACAGCTAGCTGAATATTTACATCTATCAGGAGCTATCTTTGCCTGTATGCCTGACAGGAAACTGTGTCTATCAGGAGCTATGTTTGTCTGTATGCCTGACAGAAACCATAACAATCATTGCTTATAACCACATCCAACCCATTACCCATTATGTGGGAGAGCGGTCTGTAACTGAAGTATAACCTCGTGGGAACAAAAAGTGTATTTATATATAAAACTCATTAGCTTTCTTTGAGGTTGCCAGTGTAAGAAATAGTGTGGATCTGTATGAATCAGCTTGCCATGGTTAATTTCTATGCTTATCTTCTGTCATTTGAAGAAGTCCTTACTAGGAAGAAAAGAGCATATATTTGATTCTAGAATTAACCATTATCATTATCTTCCTCACAGGAATTACAAGATAGGGTGGTGAAGACCAAGAAATCTTGTGATGAGATTGTAAAGATACGCAAGGAAATAGTTGACTTTCATGGAGAGATGGTTTTGTTGGAGAACTACAGCGCACTTAATTATACAGGTACTTGGCTTTTTTACAGGAATTGGATAGTGATATGTTTTATGCTCTTATGGAGAATGTAATTGAGGTAGATCACCTGATATGAAAAAAGATTGTGTTCCTGTGTAAATAATTTTTTCTCAATCGTTTATGATCTGTTATACTTGGGTAGATAACTTGGTTCTCAATATATTTCAACCTTTTGAATCATGAAGGCTTATCTCTGCTTGAATTGTGGAACAGGATTGGTGAAAATATTAAAGAAGTATGACAAAAGAACTGGCGCCCTCCTTCGTTTGCCCTTCATTCAGAAGGTTCTGCAACAGCCTTTCTTCACTACAGACTTACTGTACAAGCTTGTGAAAGAGTGCGAGAGAATGCTTGATAACCTATTTCCTGCAACCACCACTACAATAGTTGAGGCTGCTGAGAAGGCTGAACCGTCAACTGGTACCATCGACACAAAGGATGAGAGTTTGCTGAGAGGCCCAAGGGAACTCGCAGAGATTGAGCACATGGAGAATTTGCATGTGAAAGGCACTCTGTCGGCTTTACGGGTTCTGAAGGAAATCAGAAGCGGAAGCTCGACAGTTAGCATGTTTTCTTTGCCCCCACTGCAAGGTAGTGGGATGGAGAGACGGTGGAACAAAGTTCCAGTACTAGAAGAACAGGTTGCGAAGTAATTAGGGTTATTACATTTACCTGGGAGTGTATATCACATCCACTGTTTTTTCTTGTACGTATGTTCTTTTTATACTTGTTTTTTACCCGTTCTCTCCAGTCATGCTGCTAGTATGCGTGTATTAGAAACTAACACAGATGTACAATGCATATGTTGGTAAAAAAGATGTTTAAATGATCAAACCAATTGTCACACAGTATAAGTATATACTGGTTAAGCCTGATAAAGCGTAGAATCCTTTCAGAAAACTGGTCGGTAATTTGTCACTCGCTCTCGTTATAGCCCAAAATGTTGCTTTTCTGTGTGTTTGGGAGCCGACTTATTTTGAAAATGGGGAAGGCTAGTTTCTACTCTACAAAAATTAATTTTGCTTCAAAAATAAGATACTTTGTAACACGATACTAAACAGTTAAAAATGCTTAGTTTATAAGTCCGTCAAACACATCTACCATGTATATTCCACCAATATTATAGAGCATAAATGTTTTGTTTTATACTGCATAATGTCAATGTATTATAATATAACTAACGAAATGATTTGGTACTCCCTCTGTCCTAGCTATTTTTGCACAATTTTCTTTTTTAGGTGTTCTAAAAAAATCTGTATACTTTCTATATTCAGAAATGTTCTAAATATCAGACGATCAAAGTACCCTTGAAATAACTAAAAATTACTTGCAAAACCTAACCTACTCCCCCACCCCTCACTAGCTTTCTCTCTCAATCTCTCTACCCCCATCTCTCTCTGCCGCGCCTCCGTCAGTCGTGTCCCAATCTCTAACTACCTTGATTTCTTACTAATCTAGAACAAGACAGGTTGATTTCTTTTCGATCTGGAGCAAGGCAAGTCGGTTAGTGGTGTTGGTGTTGGCTCGGTTGGTGGTATTGGCTGGTGGCTCGGTTGGTGCTGGTGGTGCGGTGGTGCAGGCGGTGAAGGGGGCTGTGGTGCTAGCGGTGGTATTGGCTGGTGGCTCGGTTGCTGGTGGTACGGTGTTCGTGTAGTGTGGTCTTCTAGCAGTGGAAGTGCAGTGGCTTAGAAGTAGTGGAAGGGTAGTATAGACTTTTTTCCTCTTGAAAAAACTCTCATTCATTTCTCTCTCTACAGAAATTGCTAGGACAAAGAGAGTATTTGTTTCCATTTATTACAACGAGTTTCTCATAATTTTGAAATATTTTAAAATAAACTTCAATGTTTAAATAAGGGTTAGACAAAACTAATCCTATTATTGTCTGAAAGTGTCATTCTAACCCTGTAAAATATGAAAGTGCAATTCTATCCCTAAGTTTTTCAGCAAATGTGCCGATATAACCTTTATGCACTATTCTGACATTGATTTTCCATTTTACGACATTGACCAAATATAAAATGACCAATATACCACTAATGTTAAAACCAAAAATCTAATAACAAAATTATCCTAGGGTTCTTCTTCATCATCTCCAAAACCACCACCACCACTGCTCCGCCACTCTGCCACCATCACCGTTGCTCTGCCGATGGCGGCGTCCGGAAGCTGGAGTTTCGCCGGAACCTTATATGAGCATTGTTCGAGATCAAAGTTGACATAGAGAGGACAAAAAATTACTTCACTTAAGATCTTGTGCATGCAATGAGTGATTGAAGCAAAACTAAACATAATATAATGCAATGAAAGAATTCACTATCAAGATAACAAATGTAAATTGACTAACAATTTGTACTTTGTCACCATGAATGGCGATTGAAGGAAACTCTTCGAGGATGGCCAGTGCTGCAATGCGTCAGCGCCTCTCTTTGTCTCCACAAAAACCAAAGTTAACAAAGGCTGCAAGAGGACACATAACAACTGACGACTCTTCTTATCTGGCGATGACCCCTCTCTTTGTTCATCAGACGACTCTTCTTATCCGAGTCATGAACAAACCCAATTTTACGCCACCTTAGCCCTTCCACCACCACCCACAACCACAACTGCCACAACCCCTAGATCCACCACCACCCTTGTGCCCATACCGCCGATTCACTCCCGATTCCCAGCCCTGCCCCAACCCCCAATCCACCACCATCATTCAACCCCAAGCCCTCACCACCACCTACCACCACAGCCGCTGCATCACCCCATCACCAAATTCTATCACCAAACCCATCACTACGTCGCCATTGGAAAGAAGAAGTGGGCATTGTTGGAACGCCATTCGTGGTAGCGATGGAAAAGAAGAAGAAGAAGAGGGCACTACTGGGAAGAAGGTGAGTGGCGAATCTGGGGTGGACATTTTTTATTAGGGGGTGGGGGAAGAAGAGGTTTCCGCGGATCTAGGGTGGAAGAAGAAGTCGGTGCTGGAACATTTTTATTAGGGCAAACGGATAAAGGAAAAAAAGAAAATTATTTGGTTAATAGATACTGAGGGTATAATAGTCCTTTCATATTTTAAGATTTTAAAAAAAAATCAACAGGGGCATAATTGCCAGTTTAATTAATTTTGGCCAATTTTAGGTTGACAGAGTTAGATTGACACTTTTTTCCAAAACTTAGGGTTAGATTTGCACTTTCAAATTTTACAGCGTTAGAGTGACACTTTCTATCAAAACATAGGGTTATTTTAGTACTTAATTCTATAAATAATTATAATTTGACCTTAAAATTTATACCTACGAAATTTGTCATGATTAGTCTAATCATTAGAGGTTCTGACAAAAGACACTCTTACTGTGGAGAGTTTTGCATGCATGATCAATAACTCTCAGGTGGCACTTCCGGTGTTGACCTTGACATTCTAGCCATTTACCACACTAGAAATGCTAAAAATTCCCCTAAGACCAAAAGTGTGAATTTGTGTGAACAATTACATCCTTACCCATTGTCGTTGCTCCGTCGCAACCGTCGCTGCTCCACCACATGCCACCGTCGTGCCACCACCGCCCCAAAGACCCAAAAAATCCACAAAACCCCAAAGAACACACTCAAATAACAAATCATCAATGCCATCATTCCCATCCCCGACCCTATCATCGTCGCCCTACGTCCTCCCCAGCCCCAACCTGATTCACCAACGCCGCAAAACCACCGCACCACCCCCAGCCTTGGCCCCAGTCCAACCCTTGCTCCGCCACCGCCCTTCTATCCCCAGCTACTCCACCCCAATCCCCAACTCTGCCACCGCCCTTCCTCGAGCATCCTTAACCCACTCGCCCCAAGCCAAATCTAGCATCGTCGACGTTCGTCCCAAACCCTAAATTAGCCTCAAACCCTAAATTAGCCTCAAACTCTATCACCAAACACCATCCATCATGAATTGATTCAGCGCTAAAGAGCACCATTCCAGATGCACCATATCCGACACCACCATCTTGCCAGTGAAGCAAGCTAATGGATGGCAAAAAGAAGAAGCATTGGTGAGAAGGAGAAACGGCAGAGAGAAATAGGGAAGAAGAAGGAGAAAATTAGGGTTTAGGGGCACTGATGTTATTTCACTTTTTTCTAAAAAAAATTAGAGGTCAAAAGAGTAATTCCATAGATTTTGGCCAAAATTTGTCGGAATGGTTAGTTTTTCCCTTTCATTAATTATGTAGGGTTATATTAGCACGTTGGGAAATATACAAATATAACCCTATATAATTGAGAAAGTGTATAACTCTGGAATAATTTTTTGTGCAAATATAACCCTAACTAATTAATGAAAGTGCAAATATAACCTTCTGGTGAGAAATCTGGCATTGAACGTATTTTTTTTGCGCTGACCCCCAAAAATGACAAAAATGCCCTTGGACCAAAAGCTAAATTTAGGTGGACAATTATACCCTTACCAATCGCCGGACCGCCGCTGAACCGGGTAGAGTTATTTCAGCACATTATGAAAACTGATAAGGTTAATCAGCACATTCTTAAAACTTATAGGGTTACATCAGCACATTCGTTAAAAGTGTAGGGTTATATCAACACATATTATAAAAGCAAAACCCACCAACATTAAAAACCCTATGTTGAAAAACATAACAAAATAACAACTACGCACAGAACACGAAAGGTCATACAATCATCAATCCGAACTAAACTCAACAAAATAAACAAAATATCATAAAAATCCTTATATTTTATAACATATACCGCATATCTCTACTCGTGTGACAAGAAGCAAAAGAAAATCGAAGAATAAAACTCAACACCGCATTAATCTAGTGAATTAAGGAAAATTTCGGATGAAAATACCATTTTTGAAAACTTCCCACACCTCCACTTCAACGTCTGTTGTGTCAACCTCGCCAAAACTCTTTCTTTGCCACTAGAATCACACTTTGGAACGTCAGAAATCGGTAGAAGAAGTTGAAATGGCGGTTGCGTGTGGTTGGCGTTAATTTTGTACTAATATGACACTTTATTTTTATAGTATGTGCTGATATAACTTTACATTTTTTTTACAAATGTTCTGATATAACCCTATAAGTTTTAGGAATGTATAGATATAACCCTATAAGTTTTCATAATATGCTGATATAACCCTATGGTCAGACGGCTGTCCGACGACACTAATGTGATTTTCTATTTTTCCATTTTTTTGTTTTTTCAGAAGGGTAAAAATGTCTCTTAATGAAATTCCGGCTAAAAGTTACCGGAAAGAGTTATATTTGTACTTTCACTTATTATCTAGGGTTATTTGTACTTTCAATTATCGCAGGGTTATATTTGTACTTTCGTCAATTATGTAGGGTTATATATGCACTTGGTTCTAGTTTCTTCTCATACTTTTCCGTCTCGTCTGAAGGGATCACTACATCACCCTATATTTTACTAGATTACGTCCTATATTTGTACTATTGAATATACTATATGTATTTTTTATTTAATTTAAATAATTTAAATAGGTTATAAATGATATTAAATAAAAATTATATTTAAACTACACCGATGTTGGAGACGATGGTCGGTGTTCGTCGGCGATGGAGGTGGCCATCCGTAGGGGTCTACCGTCGTCTTCTCAAAAATTCTGACGTCTTCTTCGTCAGCTACCCCGGCGAGATTTGTCGTCCCCGGCCATTTTCCTTTCGAATATGCTATTCCCGTCCTCCCCACCGGCTTCCTCCTCTCGGCAGCCCCACCCAGCTCTTTTTCCGGTTTTCCCCTACCCTCCTCCTTCGGCTATTTGTTCCCTGCCCCGTCCATCTCTCTTTTCACGGTTCTCCCCAGCGGCTCTCTCTTCCTAGATCCCGACCTGGTCTCTTTTTCTGGTTCTCATTTCCTAGAGTCTGGCCCGCTCTCTTTTGCCTTCTCCCTTGCCAGATCTGATTCTCTTTTTTCTTCTGATTCTCGTTTCTCCCACCGTCCTCATTCTCGTTCCCCCACCGTCCCCGTTCTCATTTTCATTAATGTGTGGATTTTGCAAGCTCCTCTTGCTACCGATCCACCTTGATCAAACTCTCTCTGATCTCAAAAATCATCAACGCTGGATCTCCTCCCGAGAAATTAAGGTGTACGATTCTGAACTTGAACAACAGGTCACGTTTGTTGGAACATATGTCTATTGGCTCTTGCAGTACTCTTCCAAGGATAAAAAAATCCGAGTGCAGATTTTTACAATTATATTCATAAGTAAGCAGT
>JAULKJ010000001.1:4982056-4992246 GCA_032355405.1 Rubia balearica
TTTGGGTATATCGGCACAATGTTTCCAAAAGTTAGGGTTAGATTGACACATACAATAATAAGTTAGGGTTATCTTGACACTTTATGAGATTGCAGGGTAATATTGACATTTTCAGCCTAAAATCAGGGTTATAAATGTGAATAACTCAATCTTATTTCTCTCTCCTTTATAGAGCACGTCTGATCGTGACATGTATCACATTGAAAACTATATGAGCATCTTTAAAACATGTCAATGAAGTTAGTGGAGAAATCAAAGTTGTAGAAGTTTGACCTTTAAATTTATCAAGGTTAGATCATAGGCAATGGTAGAAATCGCTACCGGTTTCTTAATAATTCAAAATATTATTTTTCTTATTCTCTTTTTTCCACCTCACTTTAAAAGATGTTTAAGAAATCACTCATTTTCTTCTCCACAATGATAAGAAATCATTTTTTTACTATTCATGGACTCCACTTAATTTTCTCTATCATACTCATTAATTTTATCATTAGCACTTTTAATTACATTTGTTCACCCAAAAATAAGTTGAATGTGAAATTTAATAATACATTATAATTTTTAAAATTTCATTTCATTTTTTAAAAAAATATTTAATATTTTGTGAATAAAATTTTCCCCCAATTTTTATTTTTTACGGGTTTTAAATAAATTTTACTGATTTTAAAAAAAATAGTCAATTTTTTTATAAATAAAGGTTGGGACACGAGGTCCAACCAGAGGGTGCCACATATCCCTCCAGTGAACACAAAAAAGGTGCTGCATGGGTTGGGACACGTGGGCCAAAGCATGACTGCCACGTGTCCCAGTTTTGGGTAAAAAAGGTAGCTTCCAGAAGCCCCAACGCACATGGGAAGCATTTATTGCTCCGTCCCCACACCGATTTCTTGACCGGTTTGTTATTAAGAACCCACCATTACCTATTCTCCTAGGCCTTGTTTTTCCGAAATTATCTTATATGATCTAAATTAAAATAAATAGAATAGAATTGAAATAATATAACTAAATTAATCTAAAGTTCCGCAAATCAAATTTGCATGAAGTTGAATTAAATTGAATAGTATCACTGCATATTACCTCCAACCCAATAAAAATGGCATAATCACTTTTGGGTTGCTCTCTTATATTCAATCTAATGTAGAGATGAATAGTTATGAAAATGTAAAGATATTTTGTTAAAGCAATGCGTCCAGTTTGAAAGTGGTTAGAATTAAAGAAAATATTATAAAATTTTAACATCATTAACTCTAGTATTTTTAAATTTCTTTAAAATCACGCCTTATTAGTTGGGCAGATAAAAAGTAAACTGTGACAGGAGAATAGTATTAAAAAGTGTGTTAATTTGGTGTTAATTTGTTGGGCAGCATTCAGTGGGCTCACGGCTTACGCGGGATTATTCGAGGTGTGCAAACCCAAAGCAGGGGAGAAAGTATTCGTGTCTGCGGCATCAGGATCGGTCGGAAATTTAGTCGGCCAGTATGCTAAGCTGTTCGGATGCTACGTTGTTGGCTGCGCCGGAACCCAACAAAAGGTCAAGCCCTTCTTTTTGTTTTACTACTCTCTCCGGAGTGACACACTAGGTTTACCCTATAGGATTAATGTAAAGAAAACGAGTGGTTGAATGAATCTTACAAAAAATGGATAACGTGTCATTTAAAAAAACATTTCAGTAAGGTAAGTGTGCAGTGAAAGGAAAATCTTTGGTATAAACAGAATGAGTAGCCATGTTAGCGTGTAACTCGCTGTATCTCAGTTTAAAATGTTCACTTTTAAAAAATAAATAATGTGTTATTTAAAAGTTAAAACTCTGACATTATTAGCTCTTTATAATATATATTTTTCAAATTAAAATGTTTTTATGCTGACACTTAATTTTAGAAGGAATGTTAAGTAACCATATCCCCTGATACAAAAACAGGTAGATGTACTGAAGGGAAAGCTTGGCTTTGACGATGCATTCAACTACAAAGAAGAAACCGACCTCAAATCCACTCTCAAAAAGTACACACTCACCTTAAACACCATTTCCCTACAAATACACTAAGATCATAAAACTTATGATTATTTTCTCCCGCAACAATAATCAACCAGGTACTTCCCAGATGGGATCGACATCTACTTCGACAACGTTGGCGCAGAAATGCTCGAAGCAGCTGTCGAAAACATGAATGCCTTCGGCAGAGTTGTAGTTTGCGGCGTCATATCCGAGTACACGGACAAAGGAAAGCGCGCGGCGCCAAACATGATCGATGTCATTTACAAGAGGATCACAATTCAGGGGTTTTTAGCCGGCGATTACATGAAGGTTTACGGAGAGTTTTTGGGGAAAACGTTGGAGCACCTCGAGAGTGGGAAAATTCATGTTTTGGAGGATATTTCTCAGGGCGTAGAGAGCATTCCGTCTGCTTTTCTTGGGCTTTTTCGAGGCGATAATGTTGGGAAGAAAATTGTTCAAGTTGGAGATGAATGAATGAATGAGGAGCTTGTTGAATCGTTGATGGTGATGATTTTGGTTCGGTGGTTTGGTTCAAGTGATGGAACAGAATCATTTTTCCGGTTATTTATCGCGATTTGAAAACTTTGGAGAAAAAAAATGTCAATCCATCTAAAAACTCGAGATAAATAAAAGAGCTTATGATTTCCTTTATGGCACTATATGGTACATTAATCTCTTTAACTATTAAACTTTTTTTACTCTAAATTTTTTGGACTCACACCCACCTCAATGGGTCTAGATCCTGTAGATTTAGGTCGGATCCTAAACCCATGATTCTTTCAACTCAACTGGAAACCTTCACTTGCTAAAAGTAGCTAAACAAAAATCCTAGAATTGCACCAAATACGTAGCTAAAAACATTATACTCACTCCGTTCCATTCATTTCTGCACAGAATCTTTGCACAGTCTCCAATAAGCATGTTTAATTGTAAGTATGTATAGCCACGGATAATAACGGCACAAAAAATTGATATTTAGAAACTACACGAATCTAACCACTATCTCAAATCTTGAACCTGGTGGTGGACGATGTGCAATGTTGGCCACATATTGAGATAATGGCATTTCCTCGGTGTTTTCTCCACTCAGTATAGAAATTCTTCTTCACTTCCAGCATGTCTTCAATGGAGGACGTCGTCACAAACAGGTATGTTGCCGTTAAGCATTACATGAAGAATGGAGTACCAGAAGAGCCTGATTTCGAGCTCAAAACGGAACCTTTTCCGCTGTCAAATGAACCCGGTGAAAAGGATGTCATCGTCAAAACCCTTTACTTGTCCATTGATCCATACATGTTTAATCGAATGAAGAACAAGAGCTCTTCATTCCAACCTATCAAATTTTCAGGCGCCATTCTTCCAGGAAAGGTATTCATAAGGTTCCTTCTTTTTTTACGAGTGGTCTCCTCACAGACTCTGATATCTTGTTAAATGATTTTGAACTTTCATCTTAAAGTATCTTGGGTACGATCTTGTCATACAGGCTATTGATGGTCAGGGTGTTGGGAGAGTGGTGGTTTCTGGAGATCCTAGCTTTAAAGAGTGTGATCTGGTGACTGGGTTACTTAGCTGGGGAGACTATACTAGGATTAAACAGGGTACAGCTTTGAACAAGTTGGATACCATGGGACTTCCCCTTTCTTACTATTCAGGAGGAATTTTAGGTTTGTTTCATTCATATAAATAACACTTAATTTCTCATTCAGCACTTAGATCACGTTCTCTCCAACTCATCAGCAGTTCAGTTCAGTTCAGTTCTGTTATGTATATAAGAAGCTAGTTTGGGAAAACGGGGCCTTGTTCTGATGCTTAATCTATGCGCACTGCAGGAAGCAGTGGGCTTACGGCTCATGCTGGATTTTTCGAGTTGTGCAAACCCAAGAAAGGCGAAAAAGTGTTTGTCTCAGCAGCTTCAGGATCCGTAGGGAATTTAGTCGGACAGTATGCGAAGCTCGTCGGATGCTATGTCGTTGGATGCGCCGGTAGCAAAGAAAAGGTGAAGTTGCTGAAGGAGAAGCTCGGTTTTGATGAGGCATTTAACTACAAAGAAGAAACTGATCTCAATTCTGCTCTCAAAAGGTCTAGTACATGTACAACCATGTTCTCACGAGCTAATTTTTGCTGAACTGAACCGAACCAAAGCGCAGATACTTTTTACATACATTCTAACTGTGGTATGGATTTCAGGTATTTTCCGGACGGGATTGACATATATTTCGACAACGTGGGAGGGGAAATGCTGGAAGCAGCCATCGAGAACATGAACGCCTTCGGAAGGGTCGCAGCTTGCGGCGTCATATCAGAATACACTGACGAAAACAAACGTGCGGCTCCCAACATGTTGGATGTAATCTACAAGCGGATCACGATCCGAGGATTTCTATGTACTGATCACATAAATGCATACAATGATTTCGTCTCCGCCACGGTTGGGTATCTTCGGGAAGGCAAAATGCAGGTTATTGAGGACATTTCTGATGGTCTGGAAAGCTTACCGTCTGCTTTTGTTAGCCTTTTTCGTGGAGGTAACGTTGGCAAGAAAACTGTCAGAGTTTCGGATGACTGAAACAGAAATTGAACTCATAGATTGGATATGATTATATGAACGCGTGTTTTTTTCTTCAGTTAGACCCACTTTATTGAACACTTGTTAAAATATAATTTGGTTATCATCCCAACATACTTATTTTCCTAACATATAAAAATTTCTGGTCGGTGCACTCTTTCGAGCATGTTGTTGGAGAACAAACACGATGTACGTGTAAACTATTGGAATGTAATATGCATTTATGGAAAGCATGATTAGGTTAAGATTGTTTTGCTTATTATCTAATAAACCGCTTGTATAAATATTTATTGACATCTTAATGAATATTACTCCTTATGTCCCAGTTCTATTAGCATTATTCTCTATTAAAATTTGACTGCATATTTGAATCGATTAGTAAACAACAATATTATCGTATATGATATAAATCAATTCGTCGGAATAAGAAGTTTCCAAATATCATCTTTTTATTTGTCATTATTACACTTAGATACATATTTAACAGTCAAATATGTTTCTTGAACAACGTGATAATGATTACAGTGTAAATCTAGTTGGGACTGAGGGAGTAGTCAGTTTTACACAATCTTTAAACAGTTTTACAAAAACTAATGTTTTTCAAATTTTGTACTCCCTCCGTTCAGCTTTGTTTGGTTCACTTTTCATCCAATAATTTATGGCATGTTTGACCAATAATAACTTTTGTTACGCTTCCTAACGACATATAAAATTTTGATATTTAAAAAGTACATGCTACAAAAATCTAACAATAACTAATATGATAATATTATTACTTATATACTATGTGAAATTTATGGTCAAACGTAACTAAAAAAAGTTGATTCAAAAGTATTCCAAACAAAGTTGAACGGAGGGAGTATTTTCATAGTATAAATTCATTCACAAAGTTTTGATTTAGATACACTAACCTATAAACGTGATCATTTTTTAATTGATATAACTAATTGGGTGATTTGATTTTTTTTATTGCAGCAAGCTTTCTATAACTTTGAAAAACTTTTAAAATGCATCAGAATATATCAAAAAATAATTATAATTTGATCATAAAAATTATTGAAACGATATTATCCATGATTCATCTTGCCATTAGCCAGTCTAATACGAGGCTTGTTCATTTCCTTGAATATGTATCCAAATTTAAACATAAAATTACCCTCTTGCCCTTATAAAATAATCACAAGTTCACAACTACATTTTATGAAAATGTGAAGAAATTTATTCAAAAAGAAGAAGTGAAGAATGAAGATTGGAGAGGGTATATTGTAGAACGGATCCTTAACGATCAGAAAAATGCAATACAAATAAAATACCTTTAGTGCATAGAACACACGACATAGGCCTAATAAACGGAGTCCATATTATTGAGACCAACTTAACTAAGACAGCAATTCATTTCTTTAAGGGAAACAGAAAGAGAAATATGCTTAGCATCCCTAGCTGTACAGTTTGAACTCGTGTCGCACTCTATAATGTTCAATCCTTATTCCTCCTCCATAAATAAAGGAACACATATAATCCTAGCTACAACATCACTAAACACAATGCTTGGAATCAAAGTCCTTATCATCTAACAAACTGCTAATCAGAATTTTCAGCCTTCCGGCACCCTGCCCGGGCTTCAGGCTTGTAATATTCGAAGTGGTCTAGTGAAGGTCAGTTGAATTCGGGTTTGTTTCACCTCCGTCAAACCAACTACCAGGGACAAAGCCACCAGGTTTGCGAAGTAAAAGCTCAGAATCTATCCTGTTGAGAACTTCTTCCTCTCTGCCGAATTTTCTAGCAAAGGGAGCATTGCTGTCTACCATTCTCTGATAATCATTGGGAGTGAGGAAATGCGGGTGCTGCTTCGGAGGATTGTCCCAGGATATGAAATGCAGATCGTGATTCACAGTAGTGTTCTTGAACTCTTCTGCGTTGCAGATCACCGTGTGAAAATATCCTTCTGGCGAAGAAAGAAAGTTGGCATAATACATTAGGACAGTTCTTGGTAAGTTATCCCAGCCCCATAACGAGTACTCAACAAAGGGGCGTGAGAGCATCATCCAAGCAGAACCTGAGCAAAGAGAAGGCATTTCCAGTGTTAGAAAATCTCATTTTGCAACGTTGGATGGCTCATTGACAAATAAGACCTTTAAGTAGACAAATAATTACGAGGTCAAGAGAATTTTATGCTAACCAGTGTTCGGCAATCTAATAGATTGCAAAATAGGTGCCTTGGCAAGGTAGAAACGTGGCTATTGTGCTTGTTCCTAGGATCTGCAACTATGCTCAACTTGTAACTAAAACAGTTAAAACTAAGCTCTTTATAGCTCACGATTTTTGACTGAGCTGTCATGAATTGCTCAGGACACTAGAATGAATATCAGATTCTACAAAAACAATAGAGTTGTTGTGGTGCCAATGAAATCAAGAATCCGTCAATTTTTCATCACCTAGTCATTATGATAATTCCACACACAGACACAGAATTGCATGTGAAAGCATCTGCAGATGCATAGTTGGGTGTTTCTAACAGAGAAATTCAGAAGAAAGGTTCTGTCTAGTGGAAGTTGAACTATACTTGAAATTATGCATTTGGCTACTCTTGTACAGAAATTACATCAACTATAACTTATAATGAAACATATCAATCATTTTATCAACTACTGGCTTTATGTCTATCTGGTGCTTGTACTCTGAAGAAAAATCCAAACTTCTAACATTTTGACTTACTCAAGTCTCAAATCATAGGTTTCTCAGGCCAGCTAACAAGCAGGCAAAATTTACGACCATCAAGTGTAAACGTAAGGTCGCAGATTGACTAGAGCAATTTCTGCCTCTTAGCACAAACTCCTAAAAGATGCAGCTTTGTTAATGTGGATTGCAGTGGCCTATTCAGATCATCACACTTTCTCTATCCAATAGACTAAGATAGCACACTGTATGCAAAACAATAGCACATTCCTTTGCTTGAAAGGAGCTACAACAGAAACATAGTGTGGGAGGGGACCGGAAACAGGGAAGAGGTTAACAGACTACCTCACAAAGATCCGAAATTTAATTCACAATCACTCGTATCAGGACACTTCATGATCAATAAGCAAGTCAAGCAAATACTAAAACAGATATGTTTAAGTCAATTAGTTTGAGGGGGGTGAGAAGTGTGCCGCATTTAACAGAGGATACCGAACACATACATCTGATACAGGATGTTCTTACTTCTTATAATTAGAACAAAATACCGTTTAATGATGTTGAGTTTAAAATTCAGAAAGCGGGTTCATGCTCAGATACTCACCTGTAAAAAGCTTGAATGCTGTAGGCACACTTCTTTTCTGGGTGACCCAATAGACATCTGATTTCTTCAGGCTATAAAGCCCAGGATCAATTATAACAGGCTTGGCTCTTTGTGACCTACAAGATCAGAAGGTGCACTTCTTGAGCACAATTGCATCTTGACATACACAAACGCTTGCAGCAAATCAACAGAAACAACAGAAGCTACAAGTACAAAGGAAAGGCACGTACTCTTTCCAACCAATATCACTGGTGTGCTCAATAAAATTAAGCTCCCTTGGAATGGTTGATAAGGTGTGCAGCATATCTGCATCATCCCAATATAAAAACAAACAAACAGCCATCAACAATCATTCAGACACTTTCAAAATAATCCAGCTGAAACATCAATAATGCATAATAATTGGAAACTAGCTGAATACAGTAACAGCACATCCCAACTTATAATCGTCTGCCACACTCGAAGAGTCCTGTTTGCCCAGCATACAATTTTTTTAAAATCTCAAGTCAATATAGTGAAAGTATAACACATTTTCACACAATCCATTTCTAAATCCAATGAAATACTCTTCTAATATAATAGGAAGCATACGTCATTAATTCGAAGGAAAATCATATTTTCAAGATTTCAATTAGACATACAGGCTAGTTAATTCATAATCACAACCAAGAAAGAAAAAACCAAGCAAGGATTAAAAAAAAAATTGCACAAAAAGATTGCATACTCTTTTAAGGAAAGATAAGCACAGAAAATCATCAATTTCTTACCATCTTGAGTAATGAGAGGATAATCAGAAGCGCTCAAATTGATAAACCAGTCCCAATCCCCACCTTCTCGCAACAAATTAGCAGCAGCATGAAGCGTGTTACTAACCATAGTGGGGCCTCTATAAGTCACCAGATTAGATCTCTCCACAACCCTAACGTTCCCAACCTCCATGAACAGAGCTTGACTCCTCACAAAACTCACCAGCTCCATTCTCTCCTCCGCCGAGGCCTCCAGGTCCAGGTGAACCACGTACTGATTCAAAGGATGGTAAAGGGCCATCAGGGTCCTCCTCAGACTGCCGCCATCCCCGCTCGAGCCGGAGATCAAGTATGCCAACCTCGGAATCCGCGAGACAGGTTGCGTCTGAGCTATGCGGAGCTTCGATTCCACAAAGATCGGGCCTTTATCCACGGGTTTGGATCTCTGCTGAAGAGGGCTTGTGGAAAAGGCCGAGATGACGAGAATACAGCAGCATACCGAGAGCCCGAAAATCAAGGGGAGCGCCCATTTCCTCTTCTTCGATGGCTTGTTCGCGTCCATTTTTGAGCTTTCTTAGCTCATTTCACACACACGAGGCAGCTGCAGATGCTGTTCCGCCGCTGTCCGGCGGCTGGTGGTGGTGGTGCACTGTGTGAGTGCGTGAGTGTGTGTGAGAGAAAGGAAAATATTGGTGGAGAAGGCTTTTTGTGTGGTGGTGGTGGCGGTGGCGCACTGCGTGTGGCTACAAGAATCTGGTGCAAATCTTGCTGAATTCTTATTTGGCATTAGTATAAATGGATTGCTACTGTTGATGAATTGTTATTATTTGTTAATTATTTTTTTAGTTAACACTTTCTATTTTTAGTAAGATTACTTCAATTTTATTTACTTATTCTATATTCAATTTCAACCACCCATTTTTTCCCTTTTTTTACATTAATCCAAAGGTTAAATCGGTTTAGGAAGGATGAATTTGAGAGTGAAAGGAGATGCAGTGCTCTCGAATCAGTTTTTTTTCCTAACAGAATTTGTTTTCAAGTAATCATCCCTTGTATTGCGGTGATTGATACTCCCTCCTAGGTACCCGCTCAAATTGAAAGAAATCAAACATTCAGTCAAACTAAAAAAACGTTTATATATTTGAATAAATATATAAATAACAATGTGTAAACCGATATAATAAATAGTTAACTATATTAATGGTCAAACGTGTGTTGGAGACCGTGAAAATATTCCTTGCAATTTGATCTGGGACGAAGGGAGTATTAAAATTCAGATTCATATGCTCAGACAAAAAATTTCCAACTTATATGCAATTTAATTCAATTTATTTCAACATAATTTTAATTTAATATTAATTAACTTGATTTTAGCTATTATTTCTATTTTAATTATGTTTAATTGTAGTTTAGTTTAGTAAAAAATTAGTGACAGAGATCATATCCTCACTTCATTTTATTTCTTTTTAAAATTCCGTTCGTACCAGTCACTTTACTTTTTCAAAGTCAAATTTGATAAACTTTAACCATAAATATAAATTAATCTATATATAATAAATATATCATGTGAGATATTGTTGAATTCATCTTAACATATATTTT
>JAULKJ010000001.1:5020664-5032842 GCA_032355405.1 Rubia balearica
TTTTTCTTGTTCTGTTGAGCCTACTGAATTCCATATTCTTACATAATTGGTAACCTATCAGACAGCGAAGGAGAACTTTGAGTTGGCCATGGAGGTTGACAACTACAATACCCATGCCAGATACTGGTTGTCCAAACTTCATCTGAAATATCATGTCCCTGGTGCCTGTAAAGCTATGTAAGAGCTCACTTTCTCTGTCCTGAATCTATACTTCTTTTTCCTGGAGGCGTTGTTCGACACGGAGTTTTTTGCAGGAGTATGAAACTCAATTAAGTGTTGATAGCTTACACATGCAAAGTATGTACCTTATTTCAGTTCGGCAATTCCTTCATTACCATAGTTTGACAAGGAAATGGCATTGCATGATTGCTTTACCAGAATTTACCGAGTGTAACATTTACATGTAAAGTTTTAGTCTATTCAGCATTATTGGCCTCTTTTCCTTCAGGGTTTGGGGAGTGGTTTTTGGAACATAAAACTACAAATCACAAATTAGGTTGTTATCCTGCTGGGTTAGTTTGAATAGTTGTTAGGTTCGGCAAAAGTGTTATAACATACGCATCAGTGCTGAATTTCCAGAAAGTTGGTCTATGGTAGAGTCCTGGTTTCGTCTTTAATATCTGCACATTATATCATCTATATTTTTTCCCTTGAATTTTAACAGAGGAGCCGCTTTATTAGTAGAAGCTGCTGAAATGGGTAACAAAGATGCACTCTACGAGTTGGGCTGCAAACTCAGAGTAGATGTGAGTCTTTGTTTATGGGTTTTGAGTTGTAATGACATAAAACTTTGTAACTACTTGGCATGTGTTTTTCCAAAAATTCATTGAGCTCTGTGTAATTCCATTATATATTGGGTTGTTTTCTACAGAATGATTATGTTCAATCAGATCAACAAGCTTTCGACTGTATAGAAAAGGCAGCGGACCAAGTATGATATCCTACCATACTTCATTTATGCACATATATCTTCTCAACATATTCCAGTATACTAATCAGAGATGTCACATCTTTAGATGCATCCAGGTGCTCTCTACCTCTTAGGTACCGTGTACTTGTCCGGAGATTGTGTGCAGAAAGATCTTGAATCAGCTCTGTGGTGTTTCCACAAGGCATCTGAGAGGGTAATTTTCTTAAACCACAATGCTGCTTCTGAACAAAAAGCTCTTGCTCATGAACATCTTCTTTCCAAATGATTGATAAAGGAGGATTATTTTCTAAAATCTGTATTACTCAGAAGTGATTATCGGGACTTCCTTGAGTGCCATGCACGATTCCTTTGTCAGTCACACAATCAATATGCCGGTCTTAGTTGTCTAATTGATCTGCCAGAGACTCAACTTATGTTTTTCTGCAGGGCCATGCAGGGGCTGCCATAGCCTGCGGATCCCTGCTTCTTAGAGGTAATATGCTCTTCACTTATGCGTATGATCATGAAGATGCAGTTTAGAATTTGTTCTGCTACACTTTTTATCAGAAACTCGAGTAAGTTCAGCTACGTTTTTAAAGAATTTGTTCTCATCTTCGTTCCCAGGTGTGGATGTTCCAGAATCACTCGTGAGATTGGATTTGAAGAAGAAATCGTGGATTAGAAATGGTAAGAGCAAGGAAGTAGTGGAGATTAATCCAGTTGAGATGGCAAGAAAGCAATTTGAAAGAGCAGCAAGAGGTGGATGTGACCTGGGTTTTAGATGGTTGAAAAGACTGGAGGAGGAAGAGAAGCGTCTAATGTCTTCGTAATACAATCTTCTACTATTACAGGAACAAGATTTATGGGTAATTTTGTAAGGTACGTGGAGTCTAATCTAGTATACTAAGATCACGCTGGTTAGAATTTCGTACTAGATTTAATAAAATTATAATATACGATCGATGTTAATCTCAAGGCTCAAGCTCTATGCATTTTACCACATCTAGTTCACTTGGTTATCTAATTTATTTTGTCATTGTTAAGAACCAAAAGTTTCACTATTGGTTATGACTCTGTTTGGTAGAGCTGTGCTTGTAAGCAAAACTGACTTATTTTGAAAGCGGGGGAGATCAGCTTATGCCTTTTCCCTAAAAATAGTTTATGCTTTCAAAATAAATTGTTTTTAGCACTTTACCAAATGCTAAAAAGTGTTTTGGTTATAAGTACAACAGTTTAAAAGCATTGTCAAATAGAGTCTATATCAAATGAGATTGTCTTTGTTATGGAAAAAAGGATATGAATTGTAGGAAACTTGGACAAAAGAGTGGTTACTATATGAATTGTCACAGGCAGCAAAAGTTGTACAAAAGATAATTAGGCCCTGAGTTTATTTATGGTTAATTTAATTTATTGGCCTGAATTTAGTTTATTGGTGTTGAATTTAGTTTATTGATACTGAATTTAATTTATTTGTACTGAATTGAATTGAATTTATTGAGTTCAATTTTTTTAAATGAAAAGGGATGACTTTCAAAATGATGTTGCACTCGAAACATATTTTACTTTTATGCTTATTAATCAATCAATGACGGTTGAGGACTCAAATAAATATTTATTATTAATTTTTTTTATTTCAGTGCTGATTTTATTGGTGTTGAATTTAGTTTTTTAGCATTGAATTTAGTTTATTGGTGTTGAATTTAGTTTAGAGAAACATACATTTTAACACTATATTTTGGATAAAAGTGCAGAAAAAATCTTATAAAATCCAAAATTACAAAAATAACCTTGTACTTTGTTGACCAAAATGTCAACAACCAAATTGGCCTGAAATTGGTGAAAAAACCATAACACCCCTGAGTAAAAAAAATCGAAAATAAAATAAAGGAAAAGGCCGAATCCTCCTCACATTCACTCTCATTTCCTACGCTCCCATTTCTTCCACCGTTCCTTCACCTAATACCCCCACATCCTCGGCCTAAACCCCCCCCCCCCATTTCCCCTCCTCTGCTCCGCCTAACACAACTCCCCCTCCGCCTAATTTCGGCTTTCGTCACTTCTTACCTGACCACCAATTTTCTTCACTCTTCACCTGACCGCCCAATCTTTTCACTGTCTCAGCCCGCAGCCACCGTTCCACCACCATAACATGGCTTGTCCAACTCCTGGAAGAACCCGAAGCCACCACCCTACCACCGACGGAGGCCCATAGAAATATCATCTAAGATTCCCCCATTTTTGCTGTTTTTGATGACCTCACTTCATTCAAACCGCCACCGGCCTTCTCCTCACTGGTGTCGGTGTCGTGTTCCTCTTCCGCTTCGTCTGCTGCCGTACTAAACGAGCAAAATAACAGGCAAGTTTTAGTTTGGTTGAGAGAATATCGGTGGAGCAATGATCGGGGAGGGGGGAGGTTGTGGCTAGGGTTGAGCGGCCAGGACTGAGAGGAGAGAAATGGGGTGGCTAGGGTTCGTGGGCAACGAGGGTTGGCGGAGGGGCTGGGGTTTTGGGCGGAGAAAGTGGGCGACGAGGCTGGGTTTCTGGTGGAGGGGTTAGTGGTTTCGGGGGGCGAGCTGATCAGTAGCAGGTGGTGGGCGGAGGTCTGACGGTGGAGTGGCAGAGGTCCAGCAGCAGAGCATGGGAGTATCGATGGAGTTGTGTTTGAAGAAGAAGAAGTGTAAGGGTAAATTGGTCCATAAATTTTTAGTTTTAAATCTAGAGGTATTTATGTTTATTCATATTTTGTCAATGGCTGATTTTTTGAGGTCACACTGGAATTGAGCAAAATTGTTATAATTGCACAATTTACAAAAAAAAAAGGTTAGTTTCGCACTTTCGAATTTTATAGGCTTATGTCTGTATTTTCTCAATTTAATAATCATAGTTACACTTTTCCTTTTATTTGTGATGAATTTAGTTTATTGATGATGAAATGTGCTAAAATTAAACCCGGCCTACTATGCATTGGGAAACTTTGAACATAAATCTGACTAACTCAAATTGAACAACCGACTTGTAGGTGACTAATACAATATGAGGGGGCATATTACAACATGCATGAGCATAATATCTTTACAAATAAATGCATATTTTAAAATTAATTATATATTTATATTTGTGTATTGTAAAAATATTATATATATATATATATACTGCAGTGCTGGTCCTAAATTTTTACTGGACTGGACCAACTTAAAAAAATTATCCTCGCATATTATATTTAGGTTATGTAATATTTGTTAAATGGGACCTTACATGGGAGAAAAAGAATATTATTGAGACTCTATTTAGGGCTTGTAATATTTTTTGTTTTTTTACATATACCAAACATTTTTAAAAATTGAGACCCCTACATAATTAATAATTTGGGAATTTGAGTCAAATATTTCATATGCCTCAACTATTGGGCTGACTTTGATATACAGAGCATATTATATTATACACATACAAATATAGAAAATGTACTCCAATGCTAAAAGGGTCGTGAGTAAAAGTAGGAGACATTTGTCAACATTTTATTAGGCACAATATGGTGTGGATATGAGAGGCTTGATTGAGAAGTTTTTTGAAAATTTTCACTTCAATGCAAGAATTTCAGTTTACATCACGAGTATGAAAATTTGTATTTTCTATCAAGATAATTCAATAAAAAATTTAATTTAATATATTTTTAATAAATTCATATTTAATAATTAGAAACTCTATTTAAACATCACTTTTTATAAATAGATAATACTAAAATTTTAAATATATGCTGAACTAAAAATTAGGAAATAATAATTTGCACTAACTAAATTTTATGTAAATTAAATTTTATGCTTCTATGATATTGTTTATTTTTAAATAATAATTTTAAAACATTGATTTTATTATTTTAAATAAATATAATACAATTAAATGAATAAAATGTGTTTGTATTGAGAATTTAAATAATACATCAAATTGGGATCCAAGTGTTACATTAAAATTTGGGATCTTAAAATATTTAAAAGTTAAAATCGTAAATATACTAATTTAACAATCCGACAACGTCAACGTGCGTCTAATTGAGACCCTCACTCTACGTCAAATTGGCCCCTAAACTGATTCCTGCATTGGGAGTGAATTTTAAATTTTCTGAATATCAACCCTACATGTCCCTTAACATTCTCCAAAAAGAGACTTGCATTGGTGATACTCTTATAACCATTAAAATAAACAACTAATACTTGAAATTTGATATCATCGGAATATCGGCATAAGAATTTATGTGAGAAACGAGAAGCAAAACTCCAATTGAATTTGGATACGGTACAAACGTTTTCATTACCAAAACAGAAAATTGTGCTTTACTTTTACTCGTTCAACACTAACCCTCCAACTTTTTCGTCGTCGTCGCAAAGCCATTTTCATTACCCAAAATGGTCCGACCACCAGGGGCAGACCAGTGCCAGGAAAAATGAAAAGCATCCCTTATTTAGATAATTAGGCCAAAAGATAATTATGCCACGTCTAGTTGAGTTTTTGGCATCTGAAACAAAATGTCATGAGCCACTACGGCAATTTGAGGAGCGACTCTGAATTCAGCAAAACATTTGACAAGTGTGATGTTCTGCTCAGATGAGGAAGAATTCGAAAAAGAATGGGTAGAAATGATCAACACTTATGAACTCCAAAACCATACTTGGTTCAAGCGACTGTACACGCTGCGAGATAAATGGTGCACTGCATTAAGCAAGGACTACTTCTCGGCTAGGACATTGTCTTCACAAAGAAGTGAGAGCACAAATGTTGCTGTCAGTTTCAAAGCATAAAAAACTACAACACTCGTCAAATTTTATCAGATTTACTCTGCCACAATCCACAGCTGGAGAACCACCGAAAAAGAGAAAGAGTTCTACTGTTCCAAAGCAAGACCAAAAGAAGAAGAAGAAGGTCCAGCAATCCTCAAGCATGCAGCAAGATTCTACACACACGGGATCTACAAGGATTTCAAGCCACAATGGGATATCAGAATAGCATCAAGAGCATATCTGGGGATGAATGGAGGAACCATGTGCATTTATGAAGTTTTGCATGAAACTAGCAACTCAAGACCAGAATCAGTTCAATACAAAAAGCCAACAACAACTCGACAAGCAAAAGTGAAATGTTCCTGCAAACACTTTGATGAAGTCTGGTTCCTCTGCAGCCACAGCCTACGTGTATTTCACATGTTCAACAAAACAAGAATCCCATATGAGTATATAAGCTTGCGATGGAATAAGATGACGAAAATAGAAATCTGGAAAAACGAGACAAATAGCACAGGCACAAAACAAGTAGTAAAAATAGTCAACATTTATAATATTCTGAATGAGTTTAATATATACAGTAGAGATGTTTTAAGTATCGATTATGTTGTTACTGAATTCTAGATCACCTCTTCTAAATTAAATAGTAGCATGATCAGTATTTGAGATGATTTGGCACTTCTGTTGATGCTCCTATAATACTGAATGGGGTTTCCATAGTTATCAATGATGTTCCCATTTTAAATCCTGCTTCCAGACTGACATGGCCATATACTTATCAACGATGTTTCCTTGATTGCTAGGCTCTGGAACTGAGAGATAGAATACCACAGTGTCTGCAGATGACAAGGAAATTCTACAATTTCGTATTAAAGAGTGAGAGAAGCATTGAAGCAAGAAGAATACTAGAAGAAACTTTGATACACACTTAACCACCATCAACGCCCTAACCTCACACGTCGTCGAAGACACTACAATTTCATAAACCAACACGACAACACAAACATAATGCATACTTGCATCAGCTATCCTTAATCCGGAATACACAAAGACAAAGGAAAGAAGCAAAGAGCAAAATCAGAAATTGAAAGGAAGAAGCCAAGTACCGATGAATTTGGATCCAAGACACCAAACACACACCTGTTTTAACCTGTTCAGTGTCAACATGGAGTTATTGTTTAAGAGTTTTTATACTGCACTGTATTGAAGTACTGCTAATGTCTATTCAGTTGAAATTATGAGAACATCATTTTATAATGTAAGAACCTCATATCCCTTTGACGAACATCAATAGCTTCGGTTAAAACACTTTAAAAAGTTATGCTGACATTTCAATAATACAAGGTGAGGTTACAATTTTTGAAATTGATGTTTTCAATTTCTTGTTATGTTTACATAGTAGTTGTATTTAAGTTCATTTCTGAAACAACTTTATTTCCAAAATAAAAGGTGTACAAGGTGCGCAGAAGAGCATCAGCATGTAGTAAATGAAGCTCAATGAAGTACAAATGAAACTCAATATATAAACTGAAAATTCTTCAGTAATAAATTATTCATATTACAACATAAACTTGAAATACATAGAACTAATCAGAAGAAATAAAAATCTACAAAGACTCGTCTCCATATACAGAACGACCAGGGAGACTTGGATCCAAAACTTTTATCGTTCCATTTTCAAACTCATAAGTCGAAGCATATCTCTCTTTATCACCCCAAAAAAGTTCATGCATTAATGAACCAGTGAAGTACACAGAATTCGGCTTCAATATACCCTTTGGAGCTGAAGCCGAATCCACCATGAAAGCAGCATTGTTACCTAAAAACAATGTATCGCTTCCCAACCCATGAATCACCATAAACTGTCCATTCTGAACATCTATTTCAAATATATCAAAAGTAGTAAAAATAAAAGATTGGCGGACCCTAACCAACACAAGCCTTCCATTGGAGGATTCGACCAAATACCACTCAGAATAATAAAAGTCGTAACAATACCCCGGAACATCATCGACCAGTACATGAACCTCATCAAATTCAACCCTAAACGGATCACAATACCAGACAGTTGTAACACCACCTCCAGTTTTAGATAATGTGTAAAATCTACCATTGTATAATTAACATCAATAAATTCTATACCAGCATCAATCCTAGACCATGCATGGTCAACTGATCTATAAAGTTCTAAAGTTCCATCCAAACAAACAACCATAAGATGAAAACTAGGAGCATAACCCAAATTAGCTGACAGTGCACCCTTTCTAGTATAGTTACCTCCATCAAGAAAGTTATCTTAACAATCAGGGAGCTGAATTCTAGTTCTTGAGTATGGGTTGAACAAGAATCCTTCACCTAACTCTGAGACAAGCCACCACCCAAAACGTACCTCAATACATATTCTTCCTTCAAGTGCAGCCAGATGAGCCTCATCAGATTTCTTCTCTTCATCAAGCAGAAGAAATATCGTTCGGCATCATCAGGGATGAATGGATCCATCAACATAGGTAGAATTGAGCCAAAATTGACGAATGGATCCTATCAGGGACGAATGGATCCTATCAAGTGCATTGCGCCAAAATTGGCACACTCGTCTCATAGAAAGAAAATCAGAGAAGAGAAGAAGGTGAATTTTTTTCCTAAAAGCATTTCAACGGACAAGAAAGAAATGCCAGAAGCCATTTTCAAAGAGTGAACTACGTGAAAAAAGTTGAATGCAAAAACTTAGTGAAAATGGTAGAATGCAAAAACTAATATTTCAACTAATATAGAAAAGACAGGAATTTGAAGAGTTTAAATGTTGGGATGAGGGAAAAAACTTAGGTAAGTGGAAAGGTTTAATGTCTATCAAAACTGTAAACATGCATTAAAAGCTACCAAAATTGAAAAGTAAAAAAAGTTGAACAACAATAATTAATCATTAGAATATGAAAAGTTAATACCATTGAAAAGAAACTCATTACTGTTAATATAAACGTCAGTTAATCAAATATATACTGAATATATATCCCCTATTTTCTAGCATCACTAGCACACCTCCTTCACTACTATAAAATATCCATTACCCCATGATTTCCATTCTCACATTCTCCACTACTCTGCTACTTTCACAACTTCCATAAAGCATGGGAAGTGGGTTCCTTTTTAATTACATTTTTCATTTCATTTATATTGTTAATGAAAACATCATAAAAAAAGAATGAACGTCATTACAAAATAAATGAAACTCATACATTGTCAACTACTTGTCTCATACCAAAGATATTAATGAAAAACAGGTTGAAGAGGTTACTTATACATTTGAAGAGATTGCTTATTGCAGACGAGAAACATAACTGTTTAGATAAATGATTATACCAACTGAAAAAGTGCATTAAAAACATCAAATTTGAACAGTTAAAAAAACTGAGCATTATAACTATACAACGTCATCATAAAGAAAATGAACCTCATTACTTACCAAAGAAATGAACCTCATTACTGCAACTATCAAACACAATCTAGTAATAAAAAACTAACTAAATACACACTTCAAGTCATCAATTTTGAAATTCAACAATCAAAAGAAAATTCAACACATAAAAATCTAAAATCTTCCATTCATCAACTAAATATTACGAATCCTGAACCAAAAGATGCTACAACTACAGATCCTATCATCATTCTGGCTATTATTAATGAACCTAAAAAGATCAAATGATGGAATATCATAAGTAGCAGCATCCACAACACCCTTTGTCTTTTTTATCAAACCCATCCTTGATTATTGCATCCATTTGAGAAAGTGTAGGGAGCGAGAAATAGTCATATGGAAGCATTTCAAATTCAGGAATTGCAACACTGGCCCTTAGAGCTGCCTGCTTCATTCACTTTTTGGCTGCCTGTTTCCTTCACCTTTTGGCTCCCGTTTCAATGCCTATTTCACTAATCTTATAAAAAGATTCAGCGAATTGCTCACTTGCAATTGAAACAAGCCTCTTGAATTTCTTCATGGCAACTTCCAAAGGCTACCAAAACAAAGATGAAAAAAGAATTATTAGATCATAAACATCAGATCATCTTGAAACACAATAAGAAGACCAGTTTCATAACAAAAACCCACAGACATCACCAAAAGAATATGAACATTGAATCTCACCATGAAAACTGTAAACCTCATAAAAAAAGTGGATCTCAACAATAACTAAACTAAAAATTCAAACAATGCAGCTACTTTGAATTCATTATCACAAAAAAATAAAAAAAATAAACTCAACACAATCAAGGATTCTAACCGATCCTCAATAAAATCAGAAAACTCAGGAAAAAAAACACAATCAAGGAACATGAAAATTGAGAAACCTCACCATAAAAAAAATGAACGTCATCATATAAAATAAAAACATCACCACAAAAAACTGGTTAAAAACAACACCGGAGTTAAACACTAAATATGAAAACTTACACTTTTTGCAGTGCGCTCAATTTCCTCATCATCCTCTACACCAACAGGCAACTCCAACTCAATAAAACAATTCTTGTTGCTCTTCGAAGTTGATGCTCCAGCAATAGAAGAAGGATTCTTTGTGATCGAAACATCACCAACCAACACTCCATTCTTACTCAATGGAAACTGACGACTACTTCTCAGGAAATCAGTATAACCTCCACGATGATATAAATGACACCGCTTCTTCACATTTTCAGTATCCAATGTTGGTGCAATGGAAGGTCAATCGAATTACTAAATCTCGGAACTCGATAGAGATAAAAGAAAGCAAGAAGTGGGATGATCAAACATGCATTCACAAAATTGAGTTTCTATGAATGCTGAACCCTATAAACACTCCCACAGAACCTCTTCCACACAAATCCAAACCAATCAAAACTAGAAATCTGATCAACATCTTCTAAGGAGCTCACTATCTACAAATATGCAGTTCTACGAGCGATAGGAGCTAAAAAACATGCCAAGGCAAACATTACAAAAACACGCTTGAACTTAGGCATTTCATCTTCCCTCACCAGATTTGGGATAGCACTATATAAATCCTTCACAGTAATAATCCCATCCCTAATCGCGTATTTTTCAATTCACCTAAACCTAATGGAATTATCATCATCAGCAGCAACATTACCTAAACTCTTATGACTCACCTCAATAACATCCTTATCATATATAGGAAGCTGGAACATATCAAATATGTCATTCTTATCTAGTGAATATTTGTCACTACCAACCTCTTGAACTTGAGCAATAGAATTAAAATTATGTATCAAAATCTGAACCAAATATTTAGGCACATGCTTAATCCTAAACCTCAAAAAACCACCAAATCCAATATGTTCAACAGCTTTAATCTGAGATGGTTTCAATTCATCCAAAACCTCAACAAATTTTGAAACCATGCAGGTGGTTTAAAATTTTGAGCTGGGGAAAAAGTATGAAAAAGAAGAAACTAAGTAAGAAGACCTAAACATAAAATGAATAAAAACCTATGTATACATAACCAAAACCTCATTTTAAAAGCGGAAAACACCAATAACATATAAAAAAACCAACTCGTGCACCTTCTTAAAAATTCATTTCTAACAACTTGTTAAAACATTTTGAAATATCAGAACCATTGATAAAACATATTCAGCATAGAGCATTAGCATCCAAAAAAAACCTCACACTCATAAAATATGAACCTCATCACGAGAAAAAAAGATGATTGAACCAGAAAACTGAAAACTCACATATCATCAACGACTGCATCAGCGATTCCAATTTTTGCTTTCTTTTCAGACTTCTTCTCCACAACTGGAGAAATCTCAGCTCTTTGCTTCCCACCAACTTTGTTTCCCACACCCTTCTTCAAACGGGAACCTTTTTCCTGAGGAAATTTTCAAACAACCATACCCAAAAAATCATCAAAACTTGCAGGGTCTAGGTCTTTCGATAATGAAGACCTAGTCCTTACCTTTAAATTCCTTGAAGCTGCATCCTTGGACTGCATACCCATCACAAAAACCTTTTCTTTACCCTTTCCAGTCCCTGAAGACGTAGCCTTTGACTCCTTCACTTGTTTAACATTCAATACAGGATCAAGCTTATTCTTTTTAGGCTGAAAATGAGGGGATTGAGACAATGTTTGATTCCAAATATCAGAAACATCTTCCTTATCTGGAGCTTCTTCTACATCCTTATTTTTTGATTATGGCAAGTGAAAATCCTCTAAATGCACTTAACTTGCAAAATTCATCGCAACTACAAAGCAAGCAACATGAAAAAAACATAATCAATAAATGTGATAAAAAAATTCACAAAAAACAACACAGTTTTAATAAGTAAAGCAAAAAAATCAAAAACTACCTTTCACAGCAGCATTCAAAAAGTCTTCTGCTAGTCTTGGATTCATTTCATCAGACTTCTTAGGAACCTCATGCATATCCTTGTTAACCTCATAGTCACTGGAATCTACATTTGCAGTACCAGACTGCATTCCTGAACCAACATTCAACTCAACATCAC